>VCMS01000324.1:18111-33018 GCA_022539475.1 Gracilaria domingensis
TATAATTACATGTACCTGATTTCTCTACATGAATGGAGCGGGTGTAGGCGGCGAATCTGCGCTAGCTGCCGCAGGCTGCACTTTCCACCAAAGCGCGGTGATCCGCATAGAAACAAAATACGCCAACTCGCGAGAGGATGAGGCGCGAATGCCGCCTCCATCCTCTCCGTTCGTACATGTCGTGGGAACGCATTGCGCCCAGAGTCGCAATGGTTTCCCTACGTTGCAGGAACCTGCAACCTGCAACTCGTGAGCTACCTAGCGCATCAAGGTCATCTTAACCTGTATACGCAAGCGGAAAGTATCCATAAGTTAGTCAATGATCCGTTGGATACATTTGAAATGCGATGGAACGTACCATTGATAAAGCAAAACAGAAACGTTTCGCTAGAAAAGTCGAGGGACCTAGTAAATCGCAAAAGGAAGAAGAAGAAGGAAAGGGATTGGTTAGATTACCAGGCAATCCATTCATCGTAAAACGAGAAAGGTCTCGAAGCGAGAACTCACAAGCAACGACACCAAGAATGCCCATGCAGCAAACATACCCCGATTCCCCCTAAAAACCTGCACCTGCAACTCGTGAGCTACGTCTGCATCAAAAGTCATTTACCTGTATACGTAAGCAGAAATTATCCATAAGTTGGTCAATGCTCTGTTGGATAAATTTGAAATGCGATGGAACGTACCATTGATAAAGCAAAACAGAAGCGTTGCGCTAGAAAAGTCGAGGACCTAGTAAATCGCAAAAGAAAGAAGAAGAAGGAAAGAGATCGGTTAGATTACCAGCAATCCATTCATCGTAAAACGCGAAAGGTCTCGAAGCCGAGAACTCACAAGCAACGACACCAAGAATGCCCATGCCGCAAACGTACCGCTAGATGCGATAAACGAGAATGCAGCTTAAGTCCCAACCAAGTACCAGAATCGCCTATTTCGAACAGTCAGGCAAATAAACGACCATTTTCATTTCTTCTCTCAAGATCAAGTTAGTCAATGCTCCGTTGCATACATTTGAAATGCGATGGAACGTGCCATTGATAAAGCAAAACAGAAACGTTGCGCTAGAAAAGTCGAGAGACCTAGTAACTTGCAAAAGTAACCCAAGCTTATTTCCTGCCGTTTACATGTCGCAGAGCGCGAAGAGACGTGGTGAGAATTGGTTAGTTTAGAACAAAGATACGTAGAAGGATATGGAAGAACGTACGAAAAGACTGAACGGAATACATCCGTGAGATACGGATGATGTCCGCTTTACGGAGGCGTCCATTAGGCAGACATGAAGCGTACCTCATTCTCTTCCCCGCCCTCTACTTCGTAGCGAGTGCGAAGGCGGGGAAAGGTACGACGGAGCGGAGTAGAAAGCGAGGATGTGGATGGCACGGATCACGACGGTAACGGTAGGTCGGACGCCGGAAGCGCGGCGGCGGAGACGGAGGGAAGAGATTTATTTTTCTGTGCGAGATTGGACAGTTGTATA
This sequence comes from Gracilaria domingensis, assembly GCA_022539475.1. NCBI lineage: Eukaryota > Rhodophyta > Florideophyceae > Gracilariales > Gracilariaceae > Gracilaria > Gracilaria domingensis. The sequence continues at coordinate 19,589 of VCMS01000324.1, forward strand.
GCGTACAACGTTGCGAAACCACAGGTTTATAACCAGTGGTAGATAATACGAGAAGTACACCCTTGTGTTGAGGTCGACGTGTACCTACGTTCCTTTTTGAACGAAAGCACGTGATTTAAACTCAAAATATATTCTCCGCTCTCAGCTTGACGTCAAACTTGACTATCGCACGACCTCCTTCTCCCTTCAAAAGACCTTTTTTTGCCGTTTTTGTCGTCGTTTCACCTTCATTTCTTCTTCCCATGGTCTACTACTGTACACATTAGAAGCGTGGGTGCCCCTTCGTTACTCGCCGAGGAGTCTTATCTCTTCAACAGCATGTCAACCATTGCCCGTCTCGTCTGAAAACAGTGGTGGAAGACGACAATAGGCGGCCCATTCGGAGCAGCAAGCGTCTCAAGCTTTCCGCGCCCGCGGCCGCATCTTCCGAAACGGTCACTGCCCCTTGTCGCCTTCCCGAGCCTCCGGTGTCCGGGGACATCGTCGACCCCACTCCGTGCGCCCCTCCCATTCCGGACACTTTGCATTGTGTTTCTCCTTCCCCGGGTGTCGCGGCATTAGAGCGAGAACACGGAAGCAGTTCCCGCCCAGTGCCTTCTGAGGAGGCCCTTGGTGATTTGCATATGGATTATCTCAAGGTTTGTCTGGCTTCAGTAGCTTCCAACCTTGGTCATCGTGAGGCGGAGGAGCTAATTGGGCTACTTCGGGACCCGCGATTCTCGCAAAAGCCATTCAACGAGACCATAACAAGTTCCAAGCGCTGTACAGAACTGAAGAACGCCATTTTCGAACGATACGCCTCAAAAGACGGTTTCAATCGAAAACTGTCTCGCCAGAAGGATGTAAGTTCAGCGCCACCCTCTACACGAGAGACCTCGTTTAGACACTTTTGAAACAGCTCCAGTTGGCTAACAACGAAAACACATTCTTCCACACTGTACCTCAGACCCACTTCACGAAAATATCTCACCCCATGTCCGGCTCTCTCGCAAAAGACGCCACCTCAAAACTTAAGGAAATGGTCATGGGCTCTTTTGATAGTGGAATAGTGTGGTACTCCCAAGAAATAAGTTACAGTGAATCTTTCGTAGGTCTTCTGCAGGTATACACCGATAAGTCTTCAACAACTCTAAAGCACGCATCGGTTACCACCTATCCTCTTCACCTCATATTTCTCAACTTCTCCGACGAGCTTCGCCGTAAGTGCATCCGTGATGACCTCACAGTAGTGGCATACTTCCCTACCACACTGATCGAGGTTTCCGCATCTGAAGCAGACGCAATGCCATTCGTTTCTAGCAAGTCCCTACGCGAGTCCAGGATGCAAATCCTTCAAGAATCTCTTCGTCAAGTCCTGGAGCCCATTCTAAATCTCACGCAGAGAGGTTTTCAGTTCATCGACGAAGACAAACTAAGTCGAGTGTGCCATCCTCTGCTTGCAAGTTATTGTGCGGATATTCCTGAGGCTAAGAAAATTCTGTCCATTCTTCATGAGACCAAAACGGAAAGCCCGTGTCATAGATGCAAAGTTTCTTGCTCGTCTTTATGCAGTCCTGTTCCCACCTCATTCAACGGACATTCTCAAAAGCACACGAAAAGCATCCGAAAGACATACACAGCTATCTTGCAACATGCACAAAAAGACGAGGCGGAAAGACGTCAACGTCGTGCGAGAGAGAAGAGATCTCAGGCGGATACTATGATGCGTTCAAATTCTATATCTCTCATTCTTTCGTTTCTCGAAACTTCCGTAAGCCTTGAAATGATCCCGGGATTGTCTTCATACAGTCTGTTCTCATTTAAACCGTTACAGAACTTGCATCTCGGCATCTCGAAGCTGATAAAAACGGCCACAATCGAGAGACTGCAGTCAGACACCCTGTGCACCACAATAGGAACATCTGCATCGCGTTCATTTCGAACGATACGCACCCAACTCCTCAACCATGCAAACGCAATTCTAGCTGCCATAGAACGCGATTCTCCTGCCAAAGGTTTACATATCGATTTCTCCACGCACGACAAAGGCAAATCTTTGAATGGTATCTTCACGAAAGACGGTCTCCCGTGGAATGCTGGAGGCCAAAAACTACGAAGCACTTGACATGGTCTTCCCCTTCAAAGGAGCATTCTTTGACATATGCTGTGGAGAACAGGACGTTGCCCCAATCACAACCGTCTTCTCTCAGTACTTGGACTTGCTTTCGACCTTCTTCAGATACAATCGTGACCCGTATTGCACTGAAAGCTCTCTCCTGTGTCTTAGTTCGGAGATTGAACCCTTCAAGCGTTCCGCAACAAAGAGTCTGGCGGATTTTCATCCCTCCAGACTGGGAACTCTGAAGTTTCATCTTCTCGATCATCTCGTGGACGATATTAGTCGTCTGGGAAGTATCAAGTACTACGACGCAGGCATATACGAACATGCACATTTGCTATTTAAGAGGCACTACAAAACGACGTCCAGAAGAACAGCAACGGCTGTGGAGGAGACTATTCGCTCCATTGAGCACGGATATGTTAGAAAGCAATGAAATGGTAGTACTCCTTACCAGCGTACTCCAGGTGTACCAGGAACTTCCACACAGCTCCCTCGATTTGCAATGAGAGGGCGTTCTTTCACTTTACGAACTCTTCAACATTGTGTTTCAAGTATGTCCAGTTCAAAAACATGGACTGCTATTAGAGAGATGTTCTCAAGTACGGACACAAGGTCAATTCTTGACCAAATTGGTGAACAGGCCCTTCCTCCTTTCCTCAGTCTCGTTAAAGAAACACTGGATGAGCACTCTATTACATACTTCCCAGAAAAGACAAGGATAACTCTGGTGAATTCGGCGCTCGTGAAAGGCGGTTTCGTTCCGACTCTTGAACACTTCGATTCGTCTTCTAAGGCACTTAAGCTGGGAAGACCCAAATGCCCCATCATCCAACGTGTCTTCGCTTCTCCAGCATTTGGTCCCAGTAGAAAGCCAACGTTTTCCACTGTATTGGTAAGCGGAGAAAATTCAGAGACTTGGGTTGCCCAGGTGGTCGCTCTGATTCGAATATCTCTCCTTGATTCTGCACTCACCGCACCAGAGGTGGTATTCGTCCGGTATTTCGTGGTTTTACCCCCCGCAACAAACATCGACCACATATTGAAAGGCACATCGTTACGGTGGGCTACAAACGATGAAAAGAACCACATTCTTCCGTTCCCTCGTCATTCCAAAGCAGAGACTATCGTAGAGTTAACTCCTTGGTACGGGCTGGTTCCGGCTTCTGCACTACAGGGAACTGTCCATTTTGTTTGACCGAACTACCCAGCTCCACCTTTTTGTCCTCCACTTCAATGGTTTCAACAATGATTCTACGTCAATCGATTCTATCATGATTCAGATGAAGGACCAACTGAGCACGTTGATCTTGTACAGCCTTAAACATTAAGGGCTCCATCCTCTCCATGTTCACCTTTTGATGCATTTTCTTGTGATCTTGTGCTACTTCCGAAATCGTTCATGTCCATTTCCTTAAAGTCTATATCCCATTACTCGCATTCACCAACGAAACAATCGCTAATAGACCCCAATCTTCGGCTCACACTGTCAATAAAAAATTGTTCTTTCACAGTGAGGTAAAGTCTTCGGTTCGACGGCATTCGATATCCAAATGTAGCCTCTCTCATGTCATTACCAAGAACCTTAGTCCAATCTTCCGTTCTCGTTCCATAATTATGAAACTCGCTGGAATTGGTCCTCAAGTCATGTTGCCTGACATCCCCAGAACGTTCTTTAAACACAGAGGTAGCAGTTGTGCAAACTTCTTTGTAAACAGTTTCTGTATCTGGCCACCCCTTGACACATTCGTACTTAGAAGGCTCACAACCGTCAACATCCAAGCGTTCAAACGTGCGAGCAACAGTATTGTGCCATCTAAAAAGGTGCCCGTATCCTTGTCTTCCACATCATACCCAATAAACTCCTTCAGTACTTGTACCCCGACACGGTTTAGAAAGAACAAGTCTTGATCTTCCGTCGGCATATCCTCGACATTGTCCGCATTGGAGTACTTTAGACGAACAAATGGTGCTTTTCTCCACCATGAAGTGTTCGGTACACCATTTTCGTCGAGACGCAGTATGTTCTCCTGCGCTTCCTTCAACTGCATTGTGAATTCGTCAGCATTCTCTTCTATTGGCTTTGTTCTTCTCCAAATCAGATCGTACCCCAGGAGCAGAAATAGTTTATCCTTCGTATTTCTCTTCCGAATGCTCACGACGTCACTCATGGTCTGCCCCATTCTCTGCCTAAGGCACATATCTGCACAAAGTTCCAGTATACATCTGTCGGTAAGAGATTCTTTTCTAATACCTTCCCAGCTCAGCTCCTTCAACTCGCTTTCAACCATTTTCTTCAGCAAAGCATCTGGCCCCCCCTCTACCGACGGTGTGAACATGCCAAAACTGCCCAAGAGCTCCACGGGGTTTTTAAGAACCATGTATGAACCACCTTCCTGCGGCTCAATAAGTCCTTCCCCACTCTCAGTTCCGTCTTCCACCTTCTCGGCACGGTTACCCCAATTTCGAATGAGCGACTCACCTTCGAGCCATAGCTCACTTGTTTCTCCCCTTGCCCACGTCAGCATGTTGTGATACACTGCTCGAGCAACCCCTCGAAACTCGTCGCACACCTCAATTTTATGCTTCTTTCAAACTGTCTGCCCAGGTTCACCAGCACGTGTACTCCTATCTACCTCCTGTTTCAGTGCCCCACTTAGCCCTTCAATGACTAGATCTTTCTCTTCAATCCTCTTTTTCAAAGCCGTACTCTGCTCTTGGGCGACCTTCACTAGATACCCCGAACCATCAAGTCTTCTTGTAGCGTCTCAACCTTTTCTTTCAAGCAATTCAGTTCATTTAAAAGATCACGTCTGTTCATAGAGGTTGAATTAACACCAGTGTGGATATCTTCCGGTATTTCCCTAGACTCTTCGGCGACAGGCCTCGATAATGCCGTAGGATTCGGTGTTATTTCGTTATCGGAACTATCCTCATGTGCCATACCCTTAGACACGAGAGGCTGCAGGCTTTCTGCGGCCACCCTTGGCACGGCTCCGAGCTCCAACTCCCGTGTCTGTCCTCCTCCATGGCATCGTATATCAGATGAATTGGGCCTCGTACGAGCTGCACCGGCTCCCGTTCTGGAAAGAGGGGAAGGTCGAGGAGTAACTCGCCTACCAGTCGTCTCTCGATTTCTTATTGTCTTTCTCCCTTGTACGGACCCATTTCGAGGCATAATACGATTCATAGTGGCCCCAGTTTTAGAAGACAGGGAGGGACGTGACGATCTTAATATATTAGGGTTCTCACGACTTCTCGTCATTTTCCCTTGTGATCCAGATCCACTGGGCGGCGTAACCCGCGCCCCAGTAGCTCCGGTCTTCGATATCGGCCGGGGACGTGAAGGTTCTGGTGTCATACGAACCTCTTCAGTTCCAATTGTCATGCTCTCCTGTCCTGACCCGCTGGGTTGAGTTACCTCATCTTCTTGGAGAGCAGAAACAGATGCACGATTTGCATTATCGGTAGTTGACGGCACGACATCGTTCGCTGATCCACGAATTCTTGACGCAATCGCGGAAGACACTCCGCTGCGAGATGGGCGAGAGAGTACGGTAGAAGGACGCCCACTGACTCTCTCCTTCGTCGAGGACGACTTCCGTTTAGGAAGTGCGGTGCTTGTAGCCTGATTCGTATCATCCGATGCTCTTCTCTTCTTCTGTCCACTCTTGTTCCGCTCCGTACTATTTCGCTTTCTTGGCGTTATACCAATGTTGTGGAGATAAAGGGGGTAATGAAACGAAATTGTTGGGGGGGAGGGGGTGAGGGGGGGTGCATGGTTCAGATATTCCGGGAGACTCCGCAGTTCCTGCTTTTTAGGAACTTGAAGTGCCCAATGGGTCGCAAATATCGCCGTTACAAATAGATGAAGAGCTCCAGTGTACATGTACAACCCGTATTGCAGGCAGCTGCAACATTCACAAGCATATTTACTTTCTATTCGGTACTCCACTCATCTATTGCCCCAATGTCAGAGCCCAGTCCCAGGCGTACTGCTCTCCGTAGTTGAAATACAACTCTTCGCCCCTCTCGATATCTCTTACTGCTCTACAACGAAGTAGAGCATAGTTAGAAAGGTCGGACTTAAACTGTATCACGGACTTCGCTTCCACCATCTGCAAATTGGCACTTCGAGTCCTGTTCGACCGGGGCTACGATAAATCGGGATCCCCGGCATGATATCTGGCCTCGTTAATGTAGCCCCCGATACAAAAAGGCGCCGGGACAATGTACATTTCGCTCTCCTTTCTATCCTGAGCCTGTCCTGGTCTGTTCCTCAGGTGCAGAAACTCCGAACCAGTCACAGTGACCATCATAGAAAACAACTTGTACCGCACAGGAGTTGCTCCGAGACAGCCACTTCCATAAGTTAAGTGTCTTTCCTTCCGGTTCGTCAGATCTGTGTATACCAAAGTTCCATAAAAATGACAGATAGTTTCCCCAGCCAAAATCTTATGTTCCGTGAACACCCCCATACCAGCACGGGAATGTCGAATCTTAGAAGATGCTACATGTAAGCGATAGCGATTGGCTTCAACAGTCAACAGCATATGCATATCCATTAGATTCAGAGCTCCTCGGTACTTCTCCTCCCAAAGATCTACAGTATGCTGTCCACACTTGTCGACAAACTCCCAGTCCTTCCAGTATCTTCCTAGGAACTGAGTAATATGTGCAGGCATCACTTGGTACTGGGGGTATCCAAATGGAGCCTTTCATTCAAGCCGACCTCGGTCCCGATGTGGAACCCGTTCATAAGTCGTTGAAGCCGCATCCACCACCTCCTGTTCTACCACGATGTCATTCTTCCCCCCGCGAAGAACTTCGGCCATAATAGTCGTTATATGGTGCTTCGCATGGCTGAAACATGGCCTATTCTTCTCGCACCCCAAGAACTTCCAATGCTTTGTCAGCGATAGGCACGCCATAACCGTAGAAAAAGTTCCCGCGAACATGTCCATCACAAGATCGCCCGGTCTTGTGAAGCGACATATCAACTTTTTCATCAACTCCCTGGGCTTCGCTCCGGTCTTATGTACTGCCCACTTAGTACTGAACTACCTGGCTCATTTATCTTCCATGTCAACCACTCCCCCGCTCTCGGTTTCGGCACCCGGTCAATTACATTCCGGTTAGCCGGGAAAGTAGAAGGAATGAAATTGTTCTCCTCAAATGGAGTAAGACTGGCTTCCTCCGATGGTCGCGATCCACGCTTCACCCCATGAACGGCGTACTCCGTTACGGGCTGTATCCCAAACTTCCGTGGATTCCCTCCAACATTACTTCGATCCCGGATGAACACCAGTGGATTCCCATCCACTTTAAACGAAGGCATGAGTTCGGGCTTACCTTCGCTTCCAGCGTCATCTTTCGCACTCGCCGTTTCCGAGAGTATCCTGTGCCAAACATGAAACTGTGCCATGGTACAGAATATAACGAAGTGCCCACCTGACCGAAACGCGGAACTTATTAAGTTAGCCGTACTGATCATGTCATCCTCACAGAAGACATCGTGAGCACTATTCCGTTTGCTTCTCTTCCTTCGAGTGTTAAAGGGAGGGTCTTTTAGGACAAGCTGTGCCTCACCCCATAAAATCTCACTCTGATTCACAAATGTTTCATGTGTGTGCCTCAGGTCCTTCATGTCACAGTTGTACGCTACAAAATGTGACTATCTCATCCCCTTCCACACCTTGTCCATATTCACTCGAAGGAGACTGGATATCCCCTTCATGGGCGGCTCAATACCGGTCTTTTGGATGTTGTACCCGGCAACCCGAGATTAATGCTCCGCACGATTCACCGGCTTCTCGAAGTCGTCGCTATCGGAGCTCACGAGGTTTATATACTCTCGACGAGGTGGGGGTGGGGCAGACTTGGTCGAAGAAGTTTCGGCATTACCGGAAGTTTTAGGAGTTTTCGTCAGTTCAATATCAGGTTTCGCGTGAATGCCTATATTGAACCCTGCCGCATGACGCATATCCTCTATCGGTTTCCATAGCAACTCCGAAAAGTTCTGAAATCGTGCAGGCAACTCACCGGAGTCAAAACCAGATACGGTATCCATCCGTATCTCCGAAAACTCTATCCAGTTCCTCATCTCATCAACCCGTAAGCTATAGAGGCTATCGTGGGTGCATATGGTTTCGAGGTCTGTCAAAAATTCCTTAGCCAGTATTCGGAGGTTTGTATCGCATTCATCACTGAAGGTCTCTACCGATCCACTAGTACTGCTCTGTGGCACATCCTTTGTGTTGAATCGAGTACTCTGGCTTGGCGGGGCATAACCAGACTTCCGTGTCTCTAGCGCTGTATACTTCAAGGTCTGCATATTCATGTAAATGTATGGTTTCACCATGTGCTGAACTTTCATGTATCCAAGATGAGCCGCAAAACAACTCCATTCCCATACGACCTCACTGATAGCCAATCCCAGTCGATCACAGTTGTCTTTGGAGAACGACGTAAAAGAGGGTATGTACACAGATGGTGCATGGTTCACTTTTCGTTTCTTTTTCGGTTGTTTCTTCTTCATCATTCTGATATTGTCGTTCTCTCCTATTATGTGGCCGAGGTATGATAAGTATATAACGACCTCAAATGGGTTCGCAGCTGTTGGTGGGATGAACACTGTCGTCTTCAGAACCTGCTTTCTCCTGGTCATGAAATAACCAACCAGGCATCGCACCGGTAGGTATATACCCATATCCATAGAGAGAAGGAAATAATCGCGCAGTCTCTGGTCCTCATCCCCGTCCTTCTTGTCAAGAAGCTTCGTTACAAGATATCGTTGCTCCACAGGTTTGTTATTCACAACACTCTTTCGCAGCTGTTGCATTGTCAAGTTCTGCAGGTTCTTGGAGTTAGTGGCCTCCTCAAGCATCTTCCTTGCCTCCGGAATATCCTTATAGTTCTCGGCGCAGAAATCTATTAGCCCCCTAAACCCCAAGTCCCGTGGCCGATCAGGGCCTTCATCGCTGTTTGCCAAAGCATCGCGAAGAACCAAGAAAAGTCTGACAAATGCATGGAACGCCGGAGGCGGAGCACTCATGTCGATAGGATGTATCTCCTCTTTATCATCGGTGGAATTCATGGCTTTGGCGCAAACAACGGAGCGAGCCTTTAAATTGCGACTTACGCTGGGCACCCCCGCTTTCGGCAGCTCCTCCCAGTGCACTGCCAGTCTCGTCCGTGTCCATGTCCGCTCGCTTCTGAGGTCGGTGTCCGTGCCGCTTTGAGCAGGTGCGATAGCGTCGCGTGTCGGCCACGTCGCGATTCGGAGCTATTGCAAAGGTCGCGTATTGTGCTAATACTCGCGGAGCAAGTGGGTTTGAAGCGCAAGTTTTCTCTAGTTTGATATATGTGCACGGCGTGTGCAGCCAAATCACTGCCGTAAACGCCGAGAGGAGTGTTTTGGGAGGTCTCCGGAGGGTGCCAGAATGTGGCCCTACCCTAACACAACCGACCCACCCCCCCGCCCGCGGGAACGTTCTAGCCACATTCTGGCGCCTTCTTGGGACCTCCCAAAACACGCCCCCCCGCAGTGATTTCGTTACACCCGGCGCCGGGACTTTGGCGCCGCTGTCCACGTGTATTGGCGGGAGTAGGCTGTACATAAATGTGAATGAGTGTACTCTTGACTACTATGCAAAGCATTTGAAGAGCACGATTAAAAAGCGCGCACATTGCTCGCGTGAGTCGTCATTGCCCGAACTTCACGACTCTAAAGCGTACAATCAGCGTGCGAGCGGCCACGGACAGGACACGCACGAGACTGGCAGTGCGCTGGGAGGAGCTGCCGAAAGCGGGAGTGCCCAGCGTAAGTCTCCATTTAAAGGCTCGTCTCCGTTGTTGTATCGTCCAGAGTGAGCGTATTGTTCATATACACCTTTCACTGCAATAGCTGTTCAACATGAAGCCAACTCGTGTTCGAAAGCGTACGCAAAGCGTGACTCCTCGCACTCTGCGGAGCACTCGATCATTGCAAGGTGGAATGCGGGTTTCTCTGCAGATGGATATTGAGAATGAAGGAAAGGTAATAGTCGGGGAACCGTTGTTGCATGGAATTGAAAGTATTCTACTCCGCGAATTGAACCGGAAGCAATTGGACCCAGGTCTTGTGGTGGTTCGTAGTATTCTCATCAGTTGAAGCGGTCAAACATTCTACCCTTATCGTGCGGATGGCATGGAAATTCCACAATACATCCAGGATGTACGGACGGCCGCTCCTTGGGATGACAAAATGATGGAAATGGTGGCAGCCAGCACTCCGGCGTCCAAGCGTCGAACTGTGAGCGCTATGAGTGAGGTGATGACGCCGACAAGCCGCATGGAGCCAATTCGAAGTTCATCAACACCGAGAGGTAGCGCATCGGTAGCACCTCCGCGGGCCGGTCCGTCGTCTGTTACGAAGCGGACTATGGAGACGAGATCATCCCCAGCTACGAAGCGGACGGGCCAAACAAAGTCTACCTCCACTACGAAGCCGACTGCGTCGAAAAGGGCATCTCCTGCGATGAATCAGACCGTCAACACAAGAAAAACTTTTGCGTCGAAACAGACCGTTCAGCACGGGACGGCTGTGCAAGAAGAGGAAGATGAGATCATAAAAGCTCCCCTTCCAGACGCGGATGCGCAATCCACCCAAGGAGCTGGTCCATCTGTACCCCAAACTGCACCACAAACGGCGGAGCAGCAGGAAGATGACGTTGTGCTTCTGTCCGCAAAAATGGCACGTTCAACTTGAACGTGCCATTTTTGCAGAACACTTGAAGTGTTTCTGGCGAGCGGTCTGGAACACAGAGGACACCTACTCGGAGCAAGACGTACAGACGAATTCGTCAGAAGGTACCAAAGGTGAACCTCAATGACTACCGGATGGTTGTTGTTACTGTTGACATCACTCTCGTGGACACTCCGCCCAATATATTCCTTGGAGTAAGTAAACACCACGTTGAAGCCCTTGTGAAGAGTATGGAAGAGCGGGGGATATTGCAGTCGATGGGTTCTCCAGTGGTGGCCTTACAAGATGCTACTACGGGAGAGAGGGATACTGACAAGGGACGCCTAACGAAGAATTGTTTCATTGTAGATGGTTTGCATCGTCTGAAAGCTATACAATATTTGGCAGCGACTAGTGCACCGAAGTGGAAGCGATTAGCCAAGTTTTGGCGTTGCAATCTGCTGATACGAAGAGATCGGAGGCCCATTGGGATGAGGGAATTGTTATGTGTTTCTTCGTACCTCAGTGAGTCGACGAGTACCATGCGAAGGATGATGTTTGCAGACAAGATACACTCTATAGTTAGTGTGGTGGCCATTCTAATTGAAGATGTTGAGGGGGTGACGCCGACAGACGTGGATCCTGCAGAAGTGACAGAAGTGTTGAAGGGGAGCCAACTGATTGGGACTGTGCAAGAGCGTCAGTATCTGAGATATGCCAATGTCGCCCTGCACCTCATGTCTCGTGAGGGAATGCTGGCCCATTTCGAGGATATATATGTGAGAGTGTGAGTGACATAGGTTTCACACATCTGTCTCATACTCCGCTATATGTTTTGGATGCCGAGAAGTTTTCCTTCATTCTTGACTGTCTTCAGATGTTTCTATTGAAGGGCAAGTCGACTAAGACAAAGCAATTGAAAAGCTTTGAGGAGGTTCGAGGATTTTTTATTATAGAGCAGTGTCTCTGTTCCGCGCGGCTCGAGCTGTGAGGAATGAACTGAACGAGGAAGAGCCCATGGAAGTGTTCCTGAAACTCGAAGTCAGTCTTTCTGCTCCATCGAATGAAGATGACGTTGATGACCCAGACAACAACGCAGCTGTGTATCAGTGCCTTTTGGGACAAGTTGTGAACTTCAACACATTGCCGCGTGTTCGGAGCAGGACGAACTCAATTAGAACTGCCACGACTTCCGTTCAGAATCGATTGCGGACGATGCTCAAGGTAATTCCGCACCCCGCACCAGTGAAGCAGTCCGTGACAAAGAGGAGGACTCCCGCTGCTGCTGCTGCAACATCTGACAGTGAAGAAGGGGAGCCGCGAAAAAGTGCACGAGAACGGGCGCAGGTGAGTTATACGGAAATAGAGCACGGCCGAAATCGAGGTGCCATAGAAGTTCTGGATAGCTCTGAAGAAGAACAGCGGGCTCCGCCGAGGAAGAAACGGAGAAAGACTTTCACACAACAGATGAGATCTACTCTGAACAGCATGACACCGGATGACCTGATGTCTCAACTAAATGAACATGTGCTGAGAGGAAGGTCGATGAAGGTTCAGTTCGTGGCATTGGGAGAGGGAGCGAATGCAGAGAACGCAGGCAGTTCTGCATTTGTGGATGACGAAGAGCTTCTTTCTGTGACAGTTCCACGGGTTGTCACCGTCGAGAAAGATGCTGCGCCAGACGATCAGCAAGAGACAGGTGGGGGGTCATTTGATGACGAGTTACCTACAGCTCTTCCGGAATCTGAGGAGCACGGACTTGTTCGAGGTGACCCATATGATGGCCCACTGAACCCATCATGGTGCGGGTATGCCAGGCTGAGACCGCAGGAATGGCAAGGGAAGAACGTAATTGAGCACAAGGACCCCTGGCTCAGAGTCATTCACTTGCCGAAGGGACATAGGTCGGAGCTGCTAAGTGTCTCGAATCTCAGAGATGTACACCATCTTGTCTTTTGGCACGCTGCAAGGGCTGAACATCGCCTACGGGCGGAGACATTTGGTATGCAGTATCCTCGTACTCGACCGACAGGTATGGATGATGAAGAGGTGCTGTGGGTTGCTGCGAAGGAGCATGACGAATTTGGGCAAATGTTCTTCGCCCGAATGCAAGCTGAGCTAAGGCATAATGGATATTGCGTGCTTGATGGCTTTGCGACGGATAATGGTGTGCCTAAATGGGAGGAGTTGGAAGACGTTCAGGAGTCCGGAGATGTGTCGGGGAAGTTGGTGGAACTTCTTCAAGAATGAGTATGGAGCGGATGCCGGATATACGGGAAGGGAGAGGAACAGTAAAGTCGTTTTTTCATAAATCAACGTGATGAAGGATGGAAGGACGGTAGCGATGGACCATTTAAAGGGAGAGGCGTGTCGACACGTTGGGTACGGTGGAGAGCCGGAGGATCAATGAGGAGCTGCAGAGCTGGGTTGTAACGGTCGCGTGCTTTACTTGATGTTCGAATGTGTACAATTGCTGCGGCCTTTTGGGACTATGGACAATTGAAAGGGACAGTGTGAAGATTGTAACACTCCGAAAACTTGGTGCTCGAATTTCTGGACGTACGCAGAAAGTGCAAGCGCCAGACGCTGCCACGCGACTTCAGTGGT
>VCMS01000324.1:35856-97015 GCA_022539475.1 Gracilaria domingensis
ACCCCGTTCAGACCACTTGTGGAAACAGCTCCAGTTGGCTAACAACGAAACCATTCTTATCACAATATACCTCAGCCCACTTTTCCCACGAAAATAATCTGAGCCATGTCGGCTCTCTCGCAAGAGACGCCTACCTCGGAACTTAAGGAATGGTCATCGCGCTCTTTTGATAGTAGAATAGTGTGGTCCTTCTCCGCAAGAAATAGTTACAGTGAATCTTTCGTAGGTATTTCTGCATGTATACACCGATAAGTCTTTCAACAACTCTAAAGAAAAACATCGGTTACCGCTGTACTCTTCACTCATATTTCTCAACTTCTCCGACGAGCTAACGCCGTAAAGCGCATAGCGTGTGACTCTACAGTAGTGGCTCTTCTACACACTGGTACAGGTTTTCGCATCTGAAGCAGGACGCAATTTGCCATTCGTTTCTAGGCAACGTCTCCTACCGCGATTCAGGATGCACATCTTCCAAAATTCTCTTCGTCAAGTCTGTAGGCAAATTATACATCTAATGCCAGAAAGGTTTTCAGTTCATCGGCGAAGACGCAGTGATATCGAGTGTGCCATCCTCAGCAAGTTTTTGGTGCGGATATTTCTGAGGCTAAGGACATTCTGTCTACTCTTCATAGGAGCCAAACGGAAGCCCTTGTCATAGATGCAAAGCCCCTCCCTCATCTTTAGGCGGTAATGTTCTTACGTCATTCACTGGACTCTCCCAAAACCACACTAAAAGCGTCAGAAAGACATACTCAGTTATTCTCGAATATGCAAAGAAAGGCGAAGGAGAAAGAAACTTACGTCGTACAAGGGAGACGAGATCCAAGTCGGATATTTTCATGCGTTCCAATTCCATTATCTCTCATTCTCTCGTCCATCAAAATCGCCTTGACCATAAGATTCATCCAGGGGTTATTTCTATGCAGTCTGTTCGAAACAAGGAGAGCTCGCTTCGAACAGTTACGCACTTGCATCTCGGCATATTGGAACTGATTAATATTCCAGAAATCGAGAGACTGTAGTCAGAGACCCTAAGCACTGCAATAGAATCATCATGTTTCTATTGCAGTGCTTAGAGCGGATGATCCGCGTCACGTTCATTTCGAACGATACGTACTCAAATCCAGAACTTTACAAACGCAAATCTATCTTCCATGCAATGCAACTTTTCTGTCAGAAGTTTGCCTTTAGATTTGTCCACGACGAAGAAAGGCAGGTTACTGAATGGAACCTTCACCAAGGCAGATCTCCTTTGAATGATGGAGGCCAAAGCATACAAAGACATTGACATATTTTTCCTTTCATGATGGAATTCTTTGAAATCTGATGGGGAGCGCAGGACACGGCCCAATCAGAAAATTTTCTCTTCAGTACTCGGACGTTGCTTGGAATAATTATAGGTGCATTAGTGGGCCATGAGGTAATGAAAGCTCTATTTCGTCTCTTCGGTGGCAGATTGAAGCCTCCAAATGCTGCTCGACAACGTAGTCGGCAGCAATTCATAGCTCTGGAAGTGGAACTCTGAAGTTTTATAACGGCTCTTAACAGAAGAAGAACTAACACCTTTGGCAGCATTTTACGGTATCTCCACAACACGTCGATTTATATCTTCTCTTGTATTGTTGCTGACAGGCCTTGTTACCGAGAGGCGAAGCGATAGGAGTTCAATATTGGAACTATTGTCATGTGCTACAAGCCCAAGCATGCCGGGCTGAAGGGTTTTCATAACTACCATATGTTTTGCTTTCAACTACCACTCTGGTTGCGTTTTTCTTCCATAGATTTTTATACTGAATGAATTTAGCATATAGGAGCTGCTACAGCCCCCGTTCTCTAAACCTGTGAGGATCATGTAGTAGTTAGCTGATCATAACTCCATTTGGTTCTTTTAGTGTTCCGCAGAGAAATCCACTACCACTATAATTCAGGGATTCTATGATCGTTGAAGGCCTTCTTGCTGTTTATCAGCCCGTCAGAACGAACCAATTAAATTTCGATATTAGCGTAAAAAGCCAGAGCCGATGGGCTCATGCTAGACGATATTACCTCATCTACATCATCGGTGAATTTGTATCTTCACCGAAAACAAGAGTGGTGAGTATTTTAAGTAGCTACCTACTGTCATCCCTCTGTTTATCTGCAGCTCATCCCGGCGCATTACCACTTTCGTGCGTGAAAGTGTTGAGGCGCTTTCGTAGTTCGTCACCGTGCTGCTCTGAGCAGTGTAAATAGTGTAGTTTGTCAATAAGTACACAACTTGTAGCAAACACATGGTCGTGAGTTCTTTTTACTAGATGAGCATCATTTGGATACGAAACTAGTTGAGTCTTGTCTAATGAATGTATATTGTGCTTGCAACAAAAAACACTGTGAGTAATGCATCAAACTGTGTTTTGGGAGGTTTGGAAACGCTGCAAAACGGTTTAAAAATTTGTCTGTGAACAGGTGGTTGTAGTGGATTTAGACTTATGCGAGTAATCACTGCGCTCTCGAATTGTGCTTTTTAAGAGCTTATAATACTCGAGATATACTCTCATTGATGTATAGCCGGCGTTGTATATACAGCTCTTTTACCTCCCGCCAATCCACGTGGCCAGCAGCGTTCACGTGTTGGCGGGCAGGTGCACCGTAATGAGTGCGGGAGGTGTGGAGGAAGGTGTTTTGGGAGGTCTCTGCATGGTGGCAAAATATGGCCAGAACGTGCGCGTGGGCGTGGGGGGGGGGTCCGTTCGTGTTAGGGTAGGTACCCTAACACGAACGGACCCCCCGCCCGCGGGCACGTTTTGGCCGGTTTTTTAAAAATGTGCTTTTTTATGCCCTCGGGCGGGGGGGTCCGTTCGTGTTAGGGTAGGTACCCTAACACGACCGGACCCCCCCGCCCGCGGGCACGTTTTGGCCGATTTTTTGAAAAATGTACGATTTTATGCCCGCGGGCGGGGGGTCCGGTCGTGTTAGGGTACCTACCCTAACACGACCGACCCCATCCACCCGCGGCACGTTTTCGTCTCATTCTGGTAGCGTCCACAGACCTTCTAAAACACACACCGCACGCAACGCCAGCCAAAACGTAGCGCATGCTGTTCGAGCTGAAGCGCCTCGCTGACGCGCGCGAGGGCACGCATTCCCGTGCGCGGCGCACTCCGCGCGCGGCTGTCTCGCGCCGCAGAGCTGTGCGTCGTCGATGTGACGTGGCGCGCGACGCCTTCCAATGTGCGCATGTTGCGCGCTTCAGTCATTTTATGCGCGCTGTACGTGCAGTACAATTGCGCTAGGCTCCTTCGCGCTCCACCCCCGCGTGCACTTCCGCGTGGGGATCGCTGCCGTTGCCCGTCATCACTGGCACCCTGCCATACCGCCCGTAAACCACGCCCTCCGTTCGCTCACGGACCTCGCTTCCAGTCTCCCGAACTTTCGCGCGCGCCACTCGTTCACCGTCGCCGCCATCCCGCCGTGAGTCGTCGTCGACGCCGCGTCTCGCGCCGATTTGCGTGCTGCTACTGCTGGCTGCCAGAGCCCTCGCGTTGCCGTCGCTGCTGTAGTGACAGCAGCAAAACCCGCAGCTATTCCAGTTTCTCTACCTGGGCGCGGGAGGCCCGGACCTCTCCTTTCGGCACCCGAACGAGGCCCATCGCCGCCGGTGACCCCGTCTCCGACGGGTTTCAGCTGGGCACGACCATGATCACGCGCAGCCGCACCGGTCGCGACGTGGTCCTCCTCATGTCGGCGAGCCAGTCAAATTAAGCGCTGTTCTACAACGACATTGCCACCGATACGCAAAACTTCAACGGCTACTTCGACGTGGAGTTGGATACCGTGCGCGATTCGCATGACCCTGCCAATGGTATGGACTTCTTCTTTTTGTGGGACCGCCCGAGGTTAGGCTATGCCATGGGTATTGCGCATACATTTGTGGGGCTTGGCATCATTATCGACACCTTTTCCAACTCTCGAACGCGAAATGTGGCCCATATGTACGTTTATGTGTCGGACGGAACCAAGCAATGGAAGCCTGACACCGATGGCGCGGATACCGAGCTTTTCGAGGGCTGCTCGCTTGAGATGAACCACCCGATTCGCGTGTAAGTCCAGCTGCTCGGTGGCAATCTTCACGTGGGCGTCGCTATGAACCCACGCGCCCCACAACGCTGGCATACGTGCTTCAAGGTTTGGGGTGTGCAGCTGCCATTCTCTGGTGGTGGCTTCCTCGCACTCCCTGCTGAGACCGGCCATTTCTTTGCCAATCATGAGGTCCACGACGCCGTCTTCATTCATGAATCCGCTCAGGTTGCCCACACTTATCGATCCGACTACTATTCGCAGCAGTATGGCGCCGGTTCTGCTTCCGGAACTACGGACCGACCACCGTGGTCTGTGACAGCAACAACAGCGGAAACAGCATCAACAACAGCAGCAGAGCGATAATTCGCGCGGCTACGTGCGCCGGCTTTCAATGGTAGCTCCAGTGGTGTAGCAATGACAGCACCGCCCCTGCTCCGCCTCCGCATCGCACCGATCTGAACCATACCGCGCGCATGCACCGCAGAGAGGACGCCACCTCGTCGATCTCAGGCTCTTCAGACCTGCAGGTGTACGAGGTGTACAACTCTATGACGTCCATTTTCAAGGGCCTCGGCGACGAGAATGCGCAAGAAAGAAAGCTTCGACTGGAGGGTGTGCGCCAAATCATTGCGCAACTCATTCGCGAGATGGAGAAACAAAAGGGCGACATGTGGCAGTTGGTGGCCGTTTTGAAACCTCTTAAGGCTACTGCAGGCGACTCATCGCGTGCTTCGGGCAGGTTTTCTAGCCAGTTGCAAGGCCTTCATAACTCGCGGCGTGCGCTTAAGTAGAAGACGCATAACATTTCTGATTCGCATGATGATCTGAACGAGGAGTTGATGGATCATCACGAGAGCATCACCGAGCAGTCTCCTGGCGGAAGTAGTACCCTTATCATGTTCGTACTCATTCAAGCGCTTTTGAGAGTTGGCGTATACCATGTCAATAAGATGTCGTTGGCCGTGCGGAAAGTGCATCGAATGGTCTAACACCACGAGAAAATCTTACAGCCAGCCTTTGGGCGACATCATTGGCACGTCGAGGGAAACAAGATTATCCTGAAAAGCCGTCACTGATGCACTCTATCGTCGTCATCAGAATGTGGTCGCCGGTTCCGAGTTCAGACCATTAGCTTTCTGTTCTTCTTTTATACACATGCACCCCGGGTGATGATGCAGAGTTAACGCGCTTTCAATCGGCATGAACAGATGGAACACATGCGTCTGGTGCTCACCCAAGGTCTCAAGCACAGCATCCCCTAACGAGTAACTACCGACGCGTACACCGCACGCATGTAAAGGCGATTAAAACTAGCTTCAGTTGCGTTCAAAGCTTACTTGGATTACCTAGAATGAGCTAAAAGGGACCGCGCTTCCAAGTGAGTGGCACGCGATTGAGTTATTCATAGTCGTTGGACGGTCACCAGGTAGATACGTAAACACACAGATTAGCCGAACCTCTTTGCCTAACTGCCTAAGCTCTACTTTTCAACCTCAAAAGCCCCAGCCTAAACTATGATCACGAAATGCTAACGCCGTGCATAGTTTAATTGCAACGGATCGCACCCAAGGCTCGGAATCTTCGTTCCGAGACCTCTGGATCGCAATTCGCGTGTCTTCTACAATCACACCCTTCATTGCCGTAGAATCCTTGGAAACGTTGACCAAGTGATCAAGAATTGTTAACCCACTATTTCTTAGCACTTTATACTTGGGTTCGTGAATGCCGTTTTTGCTGAGGTTTACTAATGGTTTAATCAATGCCTCAGTGCGCTCCAGGGAGTTTCTAAATTGCAGTTCATGTTTGGAGAAACGTTCGGACAACTTCTCAATGGCTTGAAGTACAGTTAGTCGAATGTCCCAATCGTTCTGCATCAGTTCTTCAAACACACACAGCAAATTAAGTACGTGTTCTTCTAGCTTCTCAACGCCCGCCACCTCTGTGATTGAAGATTGCAGGCACTGAATCGCTGCTTTGCACAATAGCTTTTGCGACTTTCGCGCTTTGTTCCAAGCATCAACAGCATCTGCATCAGACCCAGTTTCCCACACCATCTGTGACACATTTGGTACGCTAGCGTTTACATCCGACGAGTTTGGAGACACGAGCTCTGACAAGTGGTCCCTGACTTTCTCGTACATGCAAACGGTTTCTCTGGTGTTAACCAGCACCTTCCTCGCCGCATCAATTGCTGCAATTCGATAATCCTTCTTCCCTCGATCAAATTCGGACAGCACAGGCTGCACAACAGCTACGCTCTCTCCGCACGACTCCCACAAAGATGCGCTTGAACAGAAATCTGCCAAAGACCCAATGGCCTCAATTGCAACATGCTGTCCTTTCCAAATATGACCTGGAAGCACCGCTAACAACGTTTTTGCGCTTCGCGACATGTACTGTACATCGACAATGTCATTTGAAGCGTTCGTGAGGTCCCCTAGCGTGGCTGCGGCGTTCCTTTTCACGCGGTACTGAGCAGAAGTAGATAGCCGTTGCTCACATATTTCAACAATCGCCTTTGCGTACAAACGAAGCCCGGCCTGAGTACTTGGCGCACCTTTATTCCAGGCGTCTTTCCAGTTCTTGCTGTCATCTCCTGCGTCGTCGTCTGTTTCAGGGCGCCCCATGTATGCGAAGGGCCATATAGAGCTTGCGTGCTGCTGGGTCGTATCGGGCGCCATCCGACACAACCCAGCAGCGAGAGACGAGGCAAGCGCGCGATCCCGAGGATACTCCGATGTGGCCTTCTTGCTAATTTTGTTTGCAATACTTTGCAACTTCATCGACGCGGCACAACTTTGAACCTCTGCCAGCGGCCTTGTACCATGCCTTTCGAAGCATTGCGTTGCGCTCCATGCCCGCAGCGCTTGCCGCTGAAAACTGCAGCTTTGCAGCATATGGTTCCATGACCACTGCTCTGGATTGCAGAACGCTCGACATCAACCTTGCCGTCGCTGCACGCGTAGGAATTCCTACTCCTACGCGAGCCAATCGTGCCAGATTCGGAACCACCTCCGCCGCGATTGTCTCGTCAACTTGCCCTATGAGCCTTTCAAGCGACTCGATCAAAGAGGACGAGGACATACTCGCTGCAGAGACCAGAGCGTTTTGCAGCTCCTCCGGTGAGGCTACATGATACTCCGCGTAGTTTAAGATTTGCGGCTCGAGCTCTGTCGCAACGTCCAACAGATTCGCGATCAAATCCGGCACAGACGACCGCAAGGCCGTTCCTCCATGTCGTGTGATCTCGGACAGAGTCTTTGACACGAGCGCTCTCACCTCCTCGGCGCTGTGTGTGAAGGACGTCATAAGCACAGACAGTACAACGTCAACGGCTTGAGCCGATTCCTCTTCACCCAAATAGTTTGGATTACGTAGATATATCGAAAGTTCCGAGAGTGCCCTTCCAGTGCCTTGAGCACTCTTTCGCACACTTTCCTTCATATCATCCATAGCCCTCAGTGTGTAGTACCAGAAATCCTTTAAAGAGTCCTTCACCTCCTCCCATGTGCGGGAGGCAAGAACGTCGCGAAGCGCGGCGCACCCCGCTTCTCGCGAACGCCATTGCCGGGAAACGATTGACTTGATGCAGTGGTCCGTCACTGCAAGCAAGTTCGCCTTGATCGCCTCGGCCACTGAGCCGTGACCAGAAGCCTTGACCACCGCGGATATAATTGAGCGCATAGCAATGCGAACGCTCTATATCGGGTGATGGCAGTACACATACAAGCGCAGCAAAAGACTCTTCACGTGCAGTCGAAGCTGTTCGGCGGCGATATCATTATTTAAGAGGGAACTGCCAGTGCTGCGCGCTTGCGACTGTTCCAGGTTGACCCATGTCTTGAGCCGGACTACAGAGCTCCTCGTTGGTACCAGAGCGCGCGCCAGCCGTGTTTGATTCCACTTCCACGCCGCTGAACTCGAGAAACACTCCTTGATTGCCCGGGACGATCACCGCAGCCCGCTCGCCGGCGGTCAGAGATCGGACGAGGTTTCCAACAATATCTTGCTGACCCTTGGGGGGAAGTATACGATATTGGAGAGCGGGTCGCGGCAGACGGCGACGAGAAGCGCACAAATACATCTCCCAAGGCAGACTGGGGGGCAATGAGCGAGAACAAGTCTTGCAGCTCATGCCGTAGCGCGCGTGCCACCTGCTCGCCCAGCGGGGGCGCGTTCGAAGCCAGCAGCACCACCGCCAGCGCGGCTGCAGCAGCCGCTGCTGCGCGGTGCTCAGCGCGGCTCGCAGCGCGCGCAACGCGTCCGCGTCGGCGCGCAACAGCACGTGCAGATTGGCGGCGGACAGCAGCTGCAACCGGCGTGCCGGCGCGAGCTGCTGCACTAGGCAGCGCAGCGCAAACAGCAGATATGCCGCCACGGAGCAGCTACGCGGCTAGTGGCGCTCGCAATGCGCTCCGTACACTGCGATAATGGGCGCAAGCGGCGTAGGTGGCTCCCGCGCGCTAGCGCGGCGTGGCGCGCGAGTTTGCGCCGGCGCATCCCGGCAGCGGCGAGTTGCATGACGCGTGGGCTGGCGTTGGAGGCGGCGAGGACTTCGATAAGGCGCGCGTGCGTGTCAGCTAAGGAGAAGACGTCTTCAGCCCAGTGTACGGCGGTGGCGCACGCCGGCTCTCACAGCGGGCGCGCGTCGAGCATGGCGGGCATGAGCGCGCCCAGCGCGGCGGCGCGAAATGGCGACGAGTCGCGCGTGCTCAGCGACACGAAAAGCGACAGCGTGACGAGCGCCTACTCGGCGGCGGTGCGCACGGGCGGCGGGGGCGCCAGCGCGCTCGCGCTGGAGGAGAAGCGCGGGGCGGCTGTGGGGTCGGCCAGCAGCAGCGACGGGATGCGCAGCGCTAGGTAGAACAGCGCGGTGTAGCCGATGGCGCGCAGCGCGTCGCGGAGGAGCGGCGCGCCTTTGGTGCAGGCACCCACCGCACGCGGCAGCGGACGGCGTAGAGAGCGTTGTGACCAGCGCCGGTAGCAGGCGCGCCAGAACGTGAGCTGAGAAGAGTAGCGAAATAGAAATAAATGACGTGGAACTGGTCCAAATCATAATTGCGTCGTATGATCTGGGTACAATGGAGACCATATTTCGTCATCATTATCTCTGCTGCTACATTTTGTACCAATAACGATCCATAGAATACAATACGGCAAGGCATCCAAATGGCCACTGTACTGTACACGCCCATTATACGGCCAATTAAATCTATTTTGGAAATAATTACGGCCACTAATCGGCCATTTATAGCCCGAAATTGATGTTCATATGGGCGAAGTCTTGAAGAGAGCTAAGGAGCGCGCATGATGCCCCGTTGGTTGGTTGGTTCATCCAGCGTACACGCCCATTCAGGCCGATGTCACTCCCGCGGCCGAGCATTCTTCCATGTCTCCGGACCCTACTGCCAGGGTTACGAGGTTTCGTAACTTGGGCAGGTGCAATTACCTGGGGTATGCTGAGGTTCTTGAAAGTGTTCACTCGTACGTCACCGATGTCTTAGATCAGTGTGGTGTCGCTTCGTGCAATGTGTCTGTGTCTACGAGGCGCTCTGAGCTTGTACGCAAGCTGGAGCGCACGGTCGCCAAAGATTTTGGTAAGAAAGATGCCATCGTGGTTGGCACCGTCCTTACCACCAACTGGCAGATCATCCCAGCTATTGTGGGTAGGGGCGATCTCGCCATCTCCGGCCTGATGAATGACGCGTCTGTCATGGTCGACGGTCGCTCATTCGGCGCCAGGATTCGCGTGTTTGAACATAATTTGGCAGAATCGTAGGAAAGTAATATTCTTGTTGGCATTGCTACGGGATACCCTGACAAGAGCCCTCTGTGGAAACGAATCATGACGGTTGTCGAGAGTATGTACTCAGTGGAAGGTCAGATGTGCAATCTTTGCCAGGTTGTCGCAGTCAAAAATAAGAATGATGCCTGCTTATACGTGGATGAGGCGCATTCCATTGGCGCCCTTGGACCGACCAAACGAGGTGTTTCGGGGCATCATCACTATGATAGTGTAGATACGCGTAGTATTGATATTATGATACGTACCTTCACTAAATCGTTCAGGACCGTTGGAGGTTACTTCTCTTCCGAATCTGCTCTAACTGAACGTATTTTCGCGCTTTCTCCAGCTTCTCTCTATGCGTCGGCATCGTGTCCTCCGAAATCGTGGCAGCAGGTGCATTCGAAGAGGTTAGGACTGAAATAAAGGACGAAAGTGGATCTGTATCATTCGGGAAGATGAAGGAAGCGTTCCCAAGCTTCTGTGGTGGATGCCGTGCGGATGTTTACGGGGTAACCGACACGGGAGTGATGACTGCGTACATCGCGCGATGGAGCAACTGCGAGTTGGTGGCAATGAAGCCGAGCCTGACGCTGCTGCGGGAACAGTACCGACACGAAAGGCATCATCTCCAACAGGGCTAGTTTGGCGAGAGGATGAAACTGTTCTGGGGTGTGATGAGCGCGCTGCCAATGGTTGTGGCGTCCAACGCGCGGGAGGCGGAGGACGCGAAGACGGCACCGGCGATGTGCCGTGAGTACATGGTCGGGCTGTACCTGGAAGCGGCGGGACGCACGACGAAATCGGTAGGCGACAGCGAGTGATAGGTGCAGTCGGCGGGGCTCTTCTCGCGGCAAAGAGCGCAAAGTAAATAAATTTGCTTCTAGAATTCTAAGGTGGGGAGCCATGATGGATGAGAATGAATAGCAGGGTGGTTGTCATGAGATGAGTTGCGACTTGCATCGCCACTTGGGAGAAAATGGAAACGCAAACTAGCACGAGCGCAGATTTGAGAGAGGGTCGCGGAAAAGAGTGGATGGGGTGGTGCGGCGAAGTAGAACCTCTACAAAAACTAGGAGACCCAAGAATTAAACTGCGCGAGATGGAATTCAATATTCCAAAATTTCTTAATTTTTTGAGTGCCAGCCTCTGCCACCCCCTCGCGCGCCCCAAATAGCCCAAAAACTAGCTTAGTTTCCAAAGCGAACAGACTATATTCCACTTTGCAGAACACAGACGACGTGCACCAGCGTACAGAACTGAACCTTTTCTGTTAATGAGTATCTTGCCGTCGCTGTAATCCACAGTAGAATTACTTCGTTGACAAGCGTGTATGAGCTGTTTTTAAGAGCAGTTCTGTGTACAGATTGATGGCTGCGAGAGAGATACCGAGTTGATTCTATCCGGTACGAGGTGAAAACTCGTGCAATTGAATCTAGTAAGATATTAGACTGGTTCTCAGTAAATGGCGGTACCCTCTTTAGAATGGCATGAATATAAGTGATTATCTTTCGATTGGTTCCAAAACGAAGATAAAGCGAGTTAATTATCTTCGAACATATTATCCAAACAAACATCCCTTGGCCAATGAAAGTTTGTTTCTTCAAATGCCAAGAAACCAACAAAATGCAATGACGGAGAAGTTTTGGCTGCTGTAGCATAGAATCAGGCCAGGAAAGAATACAATATTACGGAAAATTTCCTAGTGCAATTGAGTTTTAGAACGATGACAGGTTCAGTTCACAAAAATGAACTATTTTTCTGTGGAAAGGTCACAATATGGGGGACATGATGTGCTATAAATGGTAGCTTATATGTCCTATTACATTTGTTTTCTGGTATTTTGTACTATTCCTTTCAGAGACCTTCCCTGAGGTGTACGTTCTATAACTGTTATGCACTGCGCAGTTTTTTTCCTAGATATACAAATCACTTCTGAAACATTATTTATAGCACAAAACTAACAGTTTGAAGATTTTTACGGGAGGCACATTTCAGGAGCCAAATAGGTCTCAAAATGGCAGCCTAATGCAAGATAAATCTCAGGACATGATTATTATGACTCGTGCCGTAACTTAGCGTAAAGCTCTGAACTCGAGAAGAGTTTAAACCCAATGAAAAGCTAAAGGAAAGGAGCAAAGTAGAAAACTGTATGAGAAGGACTAGGATGTAATTTGAGCTCAGAAATAAGATCAACGCAAGAACTGAAAATAGGCATAACAATAAAGCTCTAATAAGATGAACACTTTTTCTTTTCGCTGGAATTTCGAGAAGCGAAATTCTGCGATCTTATAAAAACGCCGTCGGTGCTGACGACTACCTTTCTGAGGAAGGGACAAATTTTGTGCAACTCACCAGGATTATCATAATCTGAAAGCGAGTGAGTGGAGTCACCTTTTGATCCATATAATCTGGTGGTGTGTTTTGTAGACTTCGTGGCACTATTATGCAACATCAAAGAAGGAGTGGAGGCATTGGATATTTTTATTACTCCGCAACAAAATTAGTGGAAAGCGGAAAGGTGCACTCCATTAATTGAACCTAAGACAGTACGCGAAGCACATTTGACGACGAAAACCTTTAAAAAAGTTGAGTTTTGAGATATAGTAGCGCTCAAGAATTGCGCATAAAACTGGATACTTCCCTATATTGTATCACAAGAAAGGTTTTTTCAACCTAAAAGTACAAATTGATTTCATTTTGATGCTTAAAATCTTTGGGAGAAAGTACCGTTTAATTTTTGAACGAAGCGTTACTTTCGCAGAGCATTGCCACGCTACCTTATTATAAGTTTCGGAATTGCCCTATTTTTTATCGAAATGACAAGATTTTTCAAAGATAGATTCCTTCCAGCTTTTCAATTAAAAAGATATGGAAATAGAAAGCACGAGGGGACAAAGTTTTTTCATTACGGCTAAATGAGATCGCTCAGGAATAGTATTTAAAAGTTACATCGAACCTACATGGAAAAGAGGTAAACTGTTTTTCGCTTCGATCGGTGTTCACTTTGCGGTCTTTCACAAACTGCACGCTTTTCTATGTACACAATAGAAAAAAATTCGAAAAAAGTAATGGCCCCTTCGAGAATATTCACAACAGAATTTAAAGGTCACCAATGCCCATGCAATTCTCTCGTTTCTCGTGAGAGAAGATGCTTAAAGTGCAGACATTACAAATCAGCACATCGTGGAAGATACTGTTTGAGATGTGAGCTCACATGGATTCAATGCGTTCACTGTGAGGATGGTGTGTGCATTGGGTGCGGATGCTACGTTCCTGAATAGTGCGAAGTTCAAAATAAAGGTAAATATGCCATCTCGTCATGATCAAAGCGATGCGCGTAGAGATTAGATTTGTAACACATATGCCTCTTATTTCTAATGATACTTCATAGAAAAAGATATCCGTTCAGACTTAAACTTTTTTTAAACACCATCTATACCAGGCAACAAACCAAATCGCCCAACATCCCTTGTCCTGTCTGCAGCACGATGTCGAGGATTTCCTTCATTCCTGCTTTTAAATACAAAATGCAAAGAAGGGAAACAAAACAGCTCCGAAGACCCAGCGAAAACTTGTGCAATGGAATCAAAACACATGTTCAAATGATTTTCAGTGCTGTATGCTCTTCTGTTCAGTACACTATGACCAAAGTCATTATGTTCTCATTACGTCAAAATTCATTGACAATCTAACGAATTAATTGTTTTTGAAAAAATTAACCCAATGAAGATGCCTTGAACATTGCAAAAACTTCTCTCACATGCTGAGGACTAAATGAAGACTCAATGACGGAGAGTTCTGCCTGGAAGAGCGGTTCACAACTGAAATTTAAGCAGCTGAACAAATAAAAATACCACCATTTGAAGCTAGAAACCCTATGGCTTGCTGACATCGATAAGGCTGCAAGGTCTAGCGAAGCGATCGGTCAAATACAGTTACCTGGGCAGTTGCACCCTGTAAAGCCAGCTGGTGGTACTGTTAGCAGTAAGCAGAATGTTTATTGCTAGTGGCCATCAACTTCTTACTATTCGTTTCCCGATGAAAGAGAGTACTTCCAATTCCGTTGCGGAGGCAGGTCAGCAAATGCACAAAACAAAACGTCGTAGTTTCAGGCGGAGAAACTGGAGTTCTTCTGTCATTAAGATTTCATTAACGATTCAAGAAGATTTATTTCTATTCTTGGCTACAAATGCCAAATGAATTGCGCACAAGCTCGAAATTGTACGTCAGTTTTCAGAAAAGATGTGCGCCATTAGAGCACTACTTGTTACAAATTAAAATCGATAGTACGCCAGTAGTTATAGATTTTTTCTCCTAGGTCGTACGATGGTTGGATTAACTGGCGTACAAATTTGGGCTTGTACGCCACCTGAAGGACAATAATCGACTTAAGTACAATGTTCAAACCTCTAGAGTGCATCGCATGTTCAAAATATGTGGGCCATTTGTGCCATATGCGACCTGGGGCACAGAATTGGCGAGGAAGCCCAAACTTGTACGCCAATTGTCCCACCTGCTGTAC
The DNA here is from genome assembly GCA_022539475.1 of Gracilaria domingensis. Taxonomy (NCBI): domain Eukaryota; phylum Rhodophyta; class Florideophyceae; order Gracilariales; family Gracilariaceae; genus Gracilaria; species Gracilaria domingensis. The sequence continues at coordinate 50,226 of VCMS01000324.1, forward strand.
GCCTATAAAGCACCGATGAGCCAGCTTTCAAGGTTAGTTATCTGCCACTGGTAGTGTTTGAGATCTTCTAGCAATGTTTAACGCGTGCGGTGGGTCCCCAAGTTGTGTGAATACAGCTAATCTGCGTATGTGACTATTATCTATGTAGCTTTGGAATTTTCTCTTAACAGCGTACTAGACGTGCACTTCCTTCATGCTGCACTTCCAGGCAGAAGAACTGCCATAGGAGAAAAACGCATAACTGCTGGCGTACGATCAATTTTAATTTATAACAAGTGGTGCTCTAATGGCGTACATCTCTTTCTACAACTGACGTACAACTTCGAGCTTGTGCGCCATTAAATTGGCATTTGTAGCCAAGATTACGCCATTCGTAGCGCTTTGCACGAAACCTTCTCAATTGGCGTAGCCCTGTAGTTCAGAGTTTGTACTCCATTTGTAGTAAATGCGACAAATGGCGTACTTCTGGCTACAAATGGCGAACAACTGGCGGACAAGCTTAAAACTGTACCCCACTCATCATAGGAAGTGTACGCCATGAGAACGCAATTCATCAAAAATTCACAGGTGGTAGTATGCCAGTTGCATCATATTTTTTCTTCTAGGGCTCTTGGTAGAAAGCGGGAGTGGAGAGAAGTTTAACAGAATCAGCGGCGTGTTTGGGGCTAGTGGGCTGCATCATGGCTTTAAAAGCGGATACGAAGAGTGTCAAACAAAACGAGTTGTGTGGAGGACATTTTTTTCTCTTATATGCTTTGTTCTATTGTAAATACTATGGGTTTGACGTTACATACCTTTTCCTGCGCGTATATATATGTTTCAATTATACTGTTCAACATATATTTTGAAAAGTATAATTCAAACTGCATTGTTTTTGAATGGGTGAACTAAAACTAGATGCCTGTCGCCTTGCTGCTGCTGGGTTAGGAGCGTATCAATTCATTTGATTGGGGGAAAATAATGATTTGTTGAGAGATGTGGGTCAACGCAGTAAAGCATTCAGATTACGATAATACGAATCTGTAATGATCTTTCATCCGAATGAAAATATCTGGCGGAGCATTGGATTCGAGTTTATTTCGAGGTCACTGCGAGGAAAAAAAGTGTTCTAAATTTCGATTCCACGTTACACTCATACCTCAACACTGCGCACGAGAAATATATTTTCGAGGCGCAATATGTCTTATCATTTCGTTCGAGAATGTGTAGGAACTATTTGAAACTCTAACGGTTCTGAGCCTCAGCACGCGCACGCAATGCAGGCATCATCTTCACAAAGGGTGCATTGCACCCAGTTGCGTCTACAAGTAAAACAATATCTTCCGCGGTGTGCCGAAATGTAGTGGTTGCATTTTGAGCATCTTCTCTGTGATGGGCGACAACAATTGCGAGATTTGTTTCCCACTTGGTGCCTCTCATCAGAAGCTTTAGCCTTACTTTGCTTCCCCTCGAATTGTTCCATCAAGAAGCTTACAGACAGGGAAATGCCGAAAGGTAACAACAATTTGGGGAGGTAATAGATTGAGCCGACACCATGAATGATGTCCCAGCCCCAGTTATATACCTTGCGTGTTCGAAGACCATCGATTTGGAATAAAAACGTTTTCCGATCTCGATAGTTTTACTCTCCACCATTTTTCCGTATATCGAGCTGGAAGGCATCTATAATATCTAAATTCATAATCCCGAATTGTGTCATGAAACAATTTGCTAAAGGGTATGAAAGGAGAATAAAAGGAGGTAAACTGAGAGACCTCAACGAAACGCAAGGATGGAAGTCATCTTAGAATGTAATATTCTATACAAAAGAAACGCTTGTTGCTTTGAAAGCAGTGATAGTATGCTTTCGAATTCAATTCGTTTACAAAATTGCGCTACGTAGACAGCTTACATTCAATAGAAGAAACTACAATGAGCGGGATCATTACTCACAATCTGTCCTAGAAGCTGACTTTCAATATCATTTGTGGGACAAGACAAAGAGATAAATTCCGTTCTGTTGAGTTCAGAAAAACGTAATGGTATTAATGACCATAGAAGAAATCCAATTGAAGGCTTTTAATAATCTTGAATTCTTCGGGGACCGCAAAATGGTATTACTCGTGTATATCAACCTACATAATGCAAATCTTGTTGCATTCTGTTACCCAGAAGTTCTACACTACCCGAAGAGCCTCGTTTTCTAATTGTATATGTACTGTTTTCGTTGCAGTCTTGTTGTATCTCTTTTGCCTTCCATGCCTTCTGCGTTTGACAGCAAGGAAACATCTCAATTCTCTTTCTCTGGTTGCATGAAGCAAGACTGTGCGACACAGAGCCCCAAGAAGACCCGATAAGAGGAGTTACATTTTCCAAAGAGGCGCCGTGCACCTAGCCATCCCGGTATTATGGATTTTCCTGATCTGGTCTGGAATACTTATGTGGGTTTGATCAATGAAAGTGAGATTGAAAATTGTTTCAGGTCACCCTGCACACACCGTGGTGGTTTCAGACTCACTTTTGAGCTCCCTGGAAAACACCTCACGAGCATGGTTATTGCATTTGCATCCTGGTATATTCTACCGCCTTTACTTATCTTTCAGCCGAGAACCTTATCTCCAGATGGATTGAGCCCCATGCAGAAGAAAATTTGATTCGTGAAGCAGGAACCTCGCGGTAGTTAACTGTGACTAAATTGTGTCCTGAGGGCAGTTTCATTTTGATTTTGGCAGAACATGAATCAAGCTTAAAATCAGTGCGATCGGATAATCGTCATTGATGACATCTGATAGTGCAAGAGGCCTCCGAGTTGATAGGACTGCTGCAAATTGATTAACGTTTCTGCAAACAGGCAGAGTTAAAATGGAGAGAAAAGATAAAATTTCGTGTCGGGCGCCTTCGAATGTGAGTCATCACGGGTCTCAAAAGATGATGCGTCGTCGTTCCGTTAGGGGCACAGATTTTAACGATTGGGTCTATCAATTCAAATTGGGAGAGGAGTCGGAGAGTACCTACGAAAAATTAAGCGATTTGCGCCGTATTTTGCTCATTAGAGAACAAAGAGCGCAATTTCTTGTTACTACACGCGCTTCAACAAAAACAAGCACCTATCAGAATGGTGGTGCTCTCATAGAAACAACCATGATTTCCAAATGAGCTTCTGCTCTGTACTTTACGTACGGCACCGTAGTTAGGAATCGAAAAGAGGAGGATAGAAAGACAAGGTTGGAAGAACAGGCCAGAATGAAAGATAAGGAAAGGAAGCGAGTGGTGTATAAGAAAGAAAGAGGAGATTAAAAGGGGTTAAAAGCGTCTGGACGGATATCAGAATTTCGAATTTCAAGATCGCTTCTAAGATCCTTATGCTTTCTTCTTTTTGTTAGGTTCCTTACTACCAGCGTCATTACCCTACGCAGCAATTCAAAGAAAAGCGGATCAGTTTGAGTGGAAATTGCTCCTCCCAGTCGAGAATCTGCCTCTTGTGTGTAGTGACGCCCAGAAAATGATCAATGTTTTATATCCATAGTCTCACGAGAAAACTCCCTGTCTCTTTGCTACCAGCAGTAGGACCTTAAAATTCACCCAAGCTACGTGGGTATGGACAGGTTTTCCAACGATCTGGTTCCAGTTAGTGTTGATCCATTGAGCAAAAGACCAAAAAGAGAGCATAGCCCGTATCTAGACTTGCAGTAACAAATGTTCGCCGACTCTTCGTCATTCAACATAGAAATTGAATTTTTAAGATACACTTGTATGTAGACTTCATTTTCTGGACAGATCAGCATTCAATCCTCACTCGGGCGAAATTCATTTTTACAAGCGGTAAATTCTCTAGTACAGTGGGTGAGAAAGCGCACCAGTGTCATGAAGTGCTTCACGCAGAACTCTTGGAGAGCTTCCAACATCAATGAAGCCAGGATTTGTTTCATCAAATGCAAATCGATAAGTGCATCATATTCTCTTGCGCATCCGATATTTCCATGTTGCATAGCCTGATGGATCAACTTGTTTGCGCACAAACCCGTCCGATTCCATTTAGAATGTGCAGCTGTATTCCGTGCCCTAGCAGAAACCAGTCTCATTGAAGTATTTTGGTGCGGTAAATGGAAATGACGCTCGTCATTAAAATGTCAATGCATTTCCATGGAAGTAATTTTTTTCAAAACATGACATTCATAGAAACATCAGTGAAACAAAAACGTCCTTATTTCTGAATGAAATTTGTCATTTTACATTACTTCTAAAGTTATCTCGAAGCAATTTCTACTTAAAACACTCTTAATTCTATCTGAACGAGTTTTGCTTGGGTTGGTGTAAACTGGATAGAGTAAAACGCACCAAAATGTCCTAAAACCTGCTCCAGTAGGATATGCCAGACCAGTGAAAGATCCCTCTTTACCACTTTCACTCGGGTGGGAAGCCAAGGTTTGCACTATAAATACATACAAAGGTACCAAGTGCACAGCAAAACGTGCTCGCCCAATGTATCGTAGATGGTATTCATATCTGCTTAGGAAGGATAATCCCCAGTATTGGAAGTCCATGACTATTGGCACATGTGTGGAATGGGTTCCGATAATCGTGAGGTATGCTACCCTACAGGGCGGGCCGTGATGTAGCAAGGTTCATCGGTAGTCGTTTGTACTCCTGTGAGGGAATGAAGGTGTTCACAAATGCTCGGGTACAATTTTCGGATACTTTACTGGCCGTTGCCCCGGTTGTCACTTCCATCCTACGTATGGACCTGCACAGGTGGGCATTAGATTATTTAGTTCAATTCAAGTAATTTATCGGCTGCGATAAAAGAGGTGACCTCCTGGTCACCTCTATCTTCAGTAAAGGGTATCTGAGTTCAGCTCTAAACTATTATCTATCACGGGAGGTGTACAGCTCTCTGCGCGAGGGTCACCGCGTACGGCAAAGACTAGCTTCATCCCTAGGGCTCAATCAGGCCCTTCTGACTCGTTCAGACTGTTCTCCTTGGGCTAATTCCGTCTTCGAATACAACTTATTGCAAGTATATACCGAACCACAAGTAGTGGAAGTTATGCCTCTGTACATAGTTTCTGACCGTGTAGGCGTAATGCATAACCCTGTTTTCCTTCTCTTAAATTTTCACGATTGTCACGCCGTGCCAGGGGTTCGTCTCTGGATTTATCTCTGTCTTCCGCCATCTTTTGCTAGGGCTTAAACCGCTCGACATCGCTTTTCATCCGCCTGTTTTCTAATTTGTCGTTGGATTCAAACAGGTTGAAAAACTAGAGTGCCTCCGTCAATAAGATTTCAATCACGCTACAAGAATTATACTTTAGGTTCTCTGCTAATTGATTGAGACCGCATTTTATTGAAATTATATTGAGAGATGTCAAGCCAAAAAAGTTGAGAGAAAATTGGCAATGGAAAGATATTGGGATACTACGTACCCTACAAAAATTTTGCAAACTTTGGAAGGTAATAGGAGTGTAATTTCAGACAATTGGTTGTTTGAAATTAGCAGTCTGAGATTAAAGCTTTATTTCAAAAGTTAGAGGTCAGTATGAGTTCAAATTGCCTCCTTAGCGCTTCAGTTGGCATCAGATCACATTCAGAGCAGCTTTCAAATGGACAGCTTTGAGATACCAGAAATGAAATGATACCAGCACAATAAAGATCACCCTCCACATGCATTCAATTTTATTGTTGTTACCTGCAGGTCGTCCCGGGCAGCACTTTGACCACTGTGCTCACAGCACTACTATCACAATACAGACAATCTCCTTCGCAGATACTGGTTTTTGTGCAGAGTCTCCTTGTTATCACTCTATATCGCCCTCTATGTCTACATTCTTCCACTGCTGTCCGTCGAGTTACACCACAACTTCTCGAATGGTTAATGCGTATTTTGCCACCACAGCGCCATATTTGTGCATGTACAATAAATTTGTTCTCGCTGAACTTCGCGTGTCAGCGGGGATCTATGCCGTAACTGCATACACACTTTCTTGTCTCTCTGACTATAGACGCTCATGGCATGCAAAGATTCACTGTGATGCAATTCCCATTCACTCCTCGCTTTCTTCGTTTATCTCGCCCTTCTTCGCCAGCTTTGCTATGTACCGCTTTATCTCTTTATTTCTCTCATACAATCTTAAGTACGCCAATAAGGTGCCAGTCTTGTCCACTACCTTCCAACGCCACAGCACGGTTAGAAAAAATAAGCATTCTATTGAGAAATGCAGCTCTGCAATGAACGTCCTTGCCAACACCCCCCCGACATCACTTAGGACAGATCTAGCGCCGTGCAAATTGTACCAATTGCCTCCTGAGCGCGCCTGAGCACCTCCATCTATACTGCGTGCGGCTTCAGGAATTGTGCTTCATCTATTTGCTAAAGCAGTTCTCTCACAGACGTGTTTGAGTATGTGCGAAGGAAACCTGCTTATTTTGCTGTAGAGTAATCACGTTGCTCATTTTTCGGCATCTCCAGGCAGCACTTCGTAGTATCCAATGCTTCTCATGGACTCCAGAGAAGCTCCCTGAAAACTATAGCATGATGGGCTGTATTGTTGAAGATCAGGTTTAAGCTCTTGATCGATCCGATTGTTGCTCTGAGAGCTCTCACTTCCTGGAAGCTCTGATGTTAACATTTGAGCGTTCGTGATAGGCAAAGTCCGTTCCCCATTTCCAAGCAAAGTGTATGCACTAATTCTAGTCGTTTGACTATCTGCTAAGAGCCACTGAATGAACCACAGAGCGATGGACGCCACCCTGTATAAGGTAGCGGGCCGCCGGCATACTTCCCATCTGAAGTACTGTAGTCTAGGCCCATAAAGAGACTGTAGCAGCTGCGTTCATACTATCTGATTACTTTGATAACTTGTGCGCTGCCCCGGAGCGCCGAAGGCGACTTGTAAATACTCCTCATTTGCAAGCTTCCATTAAGAGCGACATATTTAAATTGTAATGGATAGGAAGCCTTTTGTTCTTGTACACGACTCCCGGACTCAGAGAAACTGCAAATCATGTGAACTATAGCAGCTAGAGTCGAATGTGGTGTCAGATAGAACGGGTTAACGGGAGGTGCAACGCACCTGAGCTCCCCACTGCGTTCTGTACCGCCATACTGCAAGGAGAATGAGAGTGTGGGATTGGTCTTACGCGCGGAGCAACTCTTTTTGACGACTGAGCAGACGACTTTCGATTTCCATACTGTTTGGGCACACTCTGAACAGTCCTAATTCCAATATGATGAATGTGGCCATGCTGACTGTGAGTTTGATGACTTTGGGTTACTGTCGATGACACAGCTGATGTGATTTGGGATTGGGGAAGAAAAGCCGTACCCTTTGCCATAGGAGTAGTAGCTCTGGAAACTGCGTCGGGGATAGAGAGACTGGGGGTCCCTACAGAGGGCCAGGGCTCTCACCCAGCCTGAGCTTTTCCCTTCAGAAACACAAGCTTCTTTCGCAGAACTTCATTCTCTTGAGCTAAAGCATGAATCATACTGCAAAACTCAGAAGGCAGAGAAAACGATTGTTTCGCAAGACTCTGTCCAGGGAATGGTGAAATCTCAGGTAGCAGCGAAACAAGTGGTGTACTCTGCCTTGAATTCAATACCGGCGTACCAGCGGTTGAAGATATATTTGCAACAGCCGGGACACCGTTCGTCGCTGTTCTACAAGTTTGTGGCTGATCACTTTCCTTCACTTCAAATCTGCTTCTTTATTCTTTTGGCGTTGCCGAACTACTGCTCGACGGCGAGAGAGGGATACTCCCAGACACATTCATAGGCTGCGCAACAGATCCAAGCGCCGCGAAGGTCTTCGTAAGAGGCTTATGGATTTTTTTGACCTGAAATCGACTGCTTCTCTTCGCCGGTAACGTCCTTTTGCTTGCGCTAATGGAGGGGCTACCACCTGTCGCGGAAGTACTTGCTACATGAGCATTCGTAATATTTGATGGACGGTTAGACGTTGTGGCTCCCTGAGTCACAGTGGATGCGGTGGGAGTTGATATTACGGGGGATCCACGGCCAGCGGCGTGCGAAATTGTTTACAGAGTACCCACAGGTTGAACCGCTTGATCACAGACCCGGTACCCTGTTGTGACGGGTTAAGCAGGTTGCACAACAACAGTAGGTTTCGCTGAAGCTTACGACTTCCTTGAAGCCTGAATAATGCTAGCCGAGGTAGCAGCTGTAAATGGACCCTTAGAGGACATGGAATGGATTGGTATAAGCGGCGATGACTCTGATGAATTTGACGCCCGTGTCGCATCATTGTGTTGCAACAAAGAATAACGTGGTTTCTTAGACGCAGGCAAAACTCGTGAAGGGAAATTAAGACGGTCTTCAGTAGACTTGCAGACGAGATGAATGGTATAGTAAGTTAATATGACCAATGTCATTGAGAAATAAGTAAGTCTTTGTCTCACTGACATTTCCATGAGTGTGATTTTTTGAAAAAATCAAATTCCTCCAAAGTGCCCTTACATTTTATTGAAAAGCATCGATTTCATTTACCGCCGCATGATGATTCAATGACAATGGGTTTTGCTACGGAGAGTCGACGTTGATAACTACGGGTGCCACCCCCCCGCGAAATGGCACTATCCTGTCTGAAAGCAACACTTTGTTCATACGATGCCTGTTTAGTACTGAGAAGAGGGTGAGGCGCGCTTGAAATAGATTGCGGTTGTGACAATGCAAGTGTTGGCTATACAGGCCTGCTCTGGATGTACGAACGCGACCCTTGTTAGTGGGCAGCTGGAGATAGTTGGGTAACAGGCGTTGTAGATACAGATAACATACTATCTTCTGTTGGTCAAGTCGGAATCAAAGAGGGAAAGTCATTAGAATAATCTAAAAAGCTTTCAATCTTGCCCTCAATCTTCTCCATATTTGCCACTTCCGAAACTGTAAAACATCTCTTCTTCAGCCAACAATCTTTGCCGGCAAGATCGTGGCCGTATTGTGCCCGAAGCTCATTGCATTCAGTGCAGCTTAAATCGTAGAGTTAGTCTGCGCAGATTTAGCCGTTTTCACACAACCCAGTTTGCTGCCATATGGCAGCATGGAAGCCGATGTCAATGAATTTTCTGAGGCACCGTCTTCACTAAGAGCCGAGCTGCTCTCATTTTTCGGCGCATGTGCATCGTATGAATCATCAGTAACGGGTTGATCGAGTGGAACGGTTTCTGATGGAGTCGCATCGCCTGCGGTCTGTTGCGCTCCAGGAACTGTATCATACTGATTCGCACGTCTGTGATGTGGCTTCGAACGATTCAAGTCGTCGTCAACGTCCCAAATCATACCGTTAGCAGTAAGCTCATAGATTCCAAACCGGTGCGGCTCTCATTCGAAAATTGACGTATGCGCTGCCGTTGTGAGCCTCCTGTTGAACCTATAGGTCGGTAGCTTAGCGATTGTTTCCGGCACATCCAGAAGTTCTTGAACTCCATTTGCAAACAAATTGTGCTTTAGAAGCTGATTCGCAGAAGGGCGAATATTGGGATTCTTCCGCAGACAATCGGCACCGAAATCGTAGCATGCTCGCGAAAATCTGTTCACAGCTAGGCCACTCAGAGTAGGCGGTTGATTCTGCAAGATGAAGTGCAATACTTTCATGGGCGGATTGCTGTGGTATGGAAAACGTCCTTTGGCGACCTCAATGGCAGCGATGTCTAGAGATCAGATGTCAGCTTTGTAATCATAGCCTAAGGGCTTCTCATATAACCTCCGGGGCCATCCATGAGGGCGCTCAAACAAGAGTCTGGCGCTCCTTTCTGTTCCAGCTGCCTTCAACCATCGATCCTATCACACCATAGTCTCAAAGCATTATGTTTCCTTGGAAATCAAGAAGCAGAATGGCGGCTTTGACATCGCGGTGCATTTGGCCGTTGCTATGAAAGTACTGGAGTGCCTGGAGTAAACAGTACATAACGTAAACGGCAAGAGGTTTGCTAACCCCATCGGTGTTCAGAAAGGACATGAAGGCACGGAGTGAGCCGCATGCAAGAGGGAGCATGACAATTCAGAGGTCCGTATTCTGAACAAAAGCGGTGGAGAAAGAAACCATATTGAGGCGGCTGGAAAGGTTCATGACTTGAATCTCGCGAATGATTTTCTCAAGCGAGGACTGCAGCCTCCCAAGTTCGATGAACTCGATCGCGATCTCCTCATCGATTTTTCTACACCAGGTACGGTAATCATGGTCGCAAGCTCCCTGGCCGATCTGATCGCGGAGCTTGTGGCCGTTGGCAGCTTCTGAAATGAGGCGATGCACATTTTGCGACGCCACAGAAAGGGAGGGAGAACGAGGGGAGAGACGTGCTGCGAGCTGAGATGCCGCCGCGAGGAGTGCGCTGGTAAACCCGGACAACGTGCTTGGGGGCGCAGCAGCGCGATCATCGCGACTAATGATTAGTCGGCGGACGGCTGTTGGTGGATAGAAAGGGTGCCTTGTGAGAGAGTAGTCGAAAGAGCGTCAGAGAGTGGCTACACATGGCCATGGGGCGCTGCAGGATGTCCGAACGCCTCAGCTGCCCCATGTCGCGGTTTTTTGCCGTTTTTTGCGCGTGATGCGACCCTATGCTCAGCGCAGCGCCAACCGCAAGTCTTGGCCTCTTCGATATCGTCCGAGGCCCAGTCTCTCTTTATCTTCCCCTACATTCGCTCCAACCGCCGTGGAGAACTTTCAGTCGAACATCTAGCCTAACCTTTCGGCTCAGCAGTGCTTCTTAGCTCCATCATCCCGCTACAGCCGCTGACCACCGGCTCGCTGTCCACGCTGGCGCTCCGCGCGTACATGCATCTTCCTCTTGCCGCGGTTCCCGAGGAGATCTACATGCAGAGCTTCAGATCGAAATGGGGCTCTGGCGCCATGGAGAAGATTCAGAGCTCGCGCATCATCGAGGTTGAGGACAATAACGCCATCTGCGATGGCGGCGGCCGTGCTCTCTTCTATCGGATCGAGTATACCACGTTGTACGTTTTCGATGAATTTTTCGTCCAGCAGGTGTGCAAGTACTTCGTACTCAAGTATATGCGCAGGTAGTCTCCGTTTGTACGAGTATGGCTCCGGTTCTTCAATTTCAGGGCGCTCAACACGCTTGAAAGTGGCATCCACTTCGTTATCGAGTTCATGTTAGCTGTCCACATTGTTTCCAGCTAGTGCTACCCAGCAAGGCTGAGCCAGAATCGCTCGCGCATTTTGGGACCCATTACGCGACTGCACTTCCCCAAGATTACTATATATCTTCGCACGCAACACGTTTATTAATGATCCTGCTCCTTGCCTCGCAGCTGTTTGCGCTTTGATAGAGCGCAGCCCAGCGGCTACACGTTTGCTACAAAAGTGCAATGTGACCGCAGGAGACGTTCACTTAAGAAAATTGCCCAGAATTTCAAAATTATACCCTCACATGATCTGTTTCGATCCGAGCATCACTCTCACAACTACTCCTCTCGCCCATCATCTAAATTGAAAGCACAACCTGCTACTTCCCGAGGCGAAAATAACACATGTACCTCGTCTTCACTGCTCGCTTGTTGAGCACGGTGTCTGCAGTTCTCAGCGCGGCCGCGTCTGCTGAGCAGCGTGTCCGACGTATAGGGGACAGAACTGCCGAGCAGCGCTGCCTATAGCTCACCTGTCGTGATGGGGCTACTGGCGTGCAACGGCTTTGTCGCACGCTCGTTCGCTCGCCAGATGAGCCTGTCCGGATCTCTACATGTACAGTTGGGAGAACTGACGTCGTCAAAACGGGGTTTTATACCAGACAGACGCAGCACTGCCAATGATTATTATCACACGTTGTTCTGCTGCCTGTCCACCAATTTTGTCCGCCTTGTAGTACGTTTTTCAAGGCCTGGATACCGTCTGCTTCGCAGAAACGCGATGTTTCCTTCTTTCCATCATTACACTGTCCCGTTTTGCAGCTTTGCGTCTCACCATCACCCTCAATCGCCATTCACTCACATGTCAGCCATGATATTCGATGCTCTTGCCTCTGATGCCATCACGACACCAGCGCTAAATAGTTCGAGCCGTATTGTTATTACTTGTCATCACATTCGACATCATCATCCTCCAAAAATGCGCACCTTCATACCTCACAAGCACATGTGACACCGAAGGTAAATACACTCGCAGTTGTTGCATGTCGCAGTGCTTCACATTGAATACAGCTCACTTCTCACGAGCGCCAACAAGCAAACCACTGCTATTCACATTCTACCTTCGTTCTCATGCGCAAAACCGCAACGACTTCGTCTCCTCGCGAAGTGCGAAACACAAGAAAACTCGTGCATCAGAGAGCGTAACTCTTTTGCTCAACAACGCAGAGCAGGCGAATGTTTCCCGACCCTTTCAAAAATACATGCCTCTGAATCATCAATGATGATAACATCTTATGAACTCACATTATTTTTTATTAGAAGCGATACAAAACCTAGTCCGCACTAGCCATTTCCCCCAAATAAAAACCATTCTCTCACCTTCTCTCCTCTTCTCAAAAAGCAACACAACGCTTGCTGTATCTGATCTTCTTCCGTCTCTTTATAAGCAGTTAAACGGCCATTTTTTTTTTAATATCGGTCTACACAAATATCGTTTTATGGCTTACATCCTCATGCCTTCGCCAGAATGTTACCTCTCGTTGGAATTTACGTCAAGATCCCATTGTCTATGCGCCAATCTCCTCCTTTCCGCAACTTATTTTCACCCCACTACTCTCAGTCGGCTTCACTACACTCTCACCAGCACTCGACTCGGCCGTGACCATGCCTGAAGATCTATGCGAGTGGGATAAAACTAATCTTCGAATATCCGGTCTTGTCAAACGCATTTACCAAACTTACCGACTTTCCGAACAAGTGCGGAACTTGAGAACTCAAGAAAAGCTTTGACGAAACAAGTTGAGGTGTCAATCAGCCAAACTCTGCGGGACTACCGCAACCGTTCGATGGGCATCACTCTAACAGGTCAGCCGATCAGTCTGTTCATGTTTAAAGTGGGAAAAGTAGGAGTCAGATGCCTTATTTTGGTACAAAAATACATATATCAGGGTTCCAACTATTGTATCAAGTGTACTACTTCGCCAAAGTACATTTAGATACATCTACAATGCATCTCTAATTGAGTTTCAATTTGATTTTAGTTCGTCCTCGAAGTCTTGTGTCGAATTGCCTCTGAATTTCTCGTGGCTCCAGAGGTCGTGTTGCGCATTATATTTATAGTGAACAGAAATGGAACTATTTCGTAGGCATCCATTTTCTAGTGAGAGATCTCTATCGCATAAAATTCTGATATGAAGAGCAAACCAACCTGGTGCTGAGAACTCGCAGACAAGCTGTATGGACTGCAAGTTACTGTACTAGAAGGAGTTCTTGACGTGATACACATCGAAACCCTTGTACTCACTTATTTATTGGTAAGATATCGACTGTGAAACCCAAAAGTTAGCTGCCGGTGTTCTGATCTTTCTCGTGTTTGACAAGTACATCTTGAAATTTTTCAAAGCGGTATTGATATATTTGCTGTCCCGTACTGAAGAGAAGTACAAATGAGCTCAGAATTTCATTCGCATGTCCAAAATGTAGAGCATTCGATGGAGCAGTTATCTGCACCTTCAACAAAGAGTGACCTTAACACGTCCACTAGTTTGTCAATTGATTGGTCCTGCTCAGGTAGCTTCGTGACCAACTCTGGGATGTTTTGGAAACGAAGAACTACGAAGAGCTGCCTGCAATATTTCTATATTGAGCGAGTCAAGAAGAGTTGGCGTTTTCAAAACTTCCTTTCTGCTTTGAGCAAAAGCGGAGCCTGGTATCATGCCTTGATAACCCTATAAGTTCGGTGAATCCACACCAACTGTTGAAAGCGGTTCCATGGATGTCGGACAGAGACTTATGGCACGATTACTGCCAGGTTGGTTTTGAGTAACGGTGGGTGTCTGCGGAGAACGGAGAGTGTTCAGATTCATCTACGCAACATAAATGGGCAGAGCAGACGTGTGATTAGTAGCAAATTTTTTCAGCCCTTGTGTAACGGTATTGCTTGAGCAAACTATACCTGTGAAATATGGTCTGGTCCGCTCTCCAACAGAAGATTAACGGCTGCAATGTTGGTAGCGTCGGTTCAGCCGCCATTAGCTGGACGTCCTTCTCAGGTTTTACCAGTATTTCATCCACAGCTTAAGTCCCTCAGAAGTCATTACTGCCCATCAACGGATAGTAAAGGTAATATACAGCCTTACCCAGAGTCATGAGCCGCTTACTCTTCTCCACTGAAATCGGAATTGCCATACCACTCGACCGTCGTGCTCTCGGCTAGCTTTGTGGTAGCTTGTCTGGCGACCTGGACTGACAGAGCATACCAACTCAGCATTCGTACTCTATCGTTGATCAAAGTCTCTAGCACTCGCGCAGCTTGTGTGTAACGCTCTTCATCATGGGGATGATCCCCAAGCACCATAGGCAGCAAGGGCTATTCAACAGCATCTACTGTGACAAGTAGCGTTGACCTAGGCAAGGTACACCTACATTTCCAGAGGATTCAAGACATTTGGACCGCTGATACAACGTGCAACGCAAAACGAGCCACCAGGAGGCGTGCATAGTAAGAAAGAGAGCGGAACGGTGGCGGTCTGTCTCGTCAACAACACAGAGAGCGTACGGAAGTGGTGATAGTTAAGTGCACCCGCGCTCGCCGACGTAAAAGTATCCAGAGAAACTCAATTTGCACCCATCATAGGGAGCGCGCAAGCGAAAAGAACTCCCCTTCCGGTTGAACTCACTTTTCACTGGGCAAGAGGACGGGTGAGCATGAGAAACCAGCTTTCCTCCACTTTACCTCAGATGGCACCCAGTTGAAAGAAATCAGTGGGCCACCATCTCACATTGTACACCGATTACATTCCAAATGCTCCCATTGTCTCCATTTGCACTCACACTAAGCTCCAAAAACTGAAAATATTTCTTGTAGGGGTCTGGATGTCATCTTCCGAGCAAAATAACGCGCTTGGTGACAAATGCAACAGAAAACAGAAATGCCAAGTGATACTTGCCATGAATGGCAAGCCGCAATAATTCAAAAGAAAAACAATCAACGTAGTCACAGAAAAAGCCCACAGCAACTGCAAAAAAGGGCTCGAATTGTAAACGTCTGAAGTCCGTGCCAAGCTTCGGACAAGACCTCGAGACCATTCGGCTAAAAGGATATGCCAAACTTTAGGCACAGACTCGGAATGAAAGGGCTAAAACCCGTTCCAAATTTCAGACGCGAGTTCGAGTTCGAATGACAAAATCTCATGCCAAACTTCAGACACGAGCTTGGCTTGAAAATAATCAGAACAAATAGTCGGAGCCAATCTCCAGATGTAAGCAGAAAGGAGAAAAGCGAAAAAAAGACCGGAACCACCAAGCGGCCAAGAGAAAGTGAGGGGACGGAAGATTGAGGGAAGCCTACCAAAATAAAGGGAAAAAGAAAGGAATGGTCGAAGGAAAGCTTGACAAGCAGCTTTTTGCTGTTTACATGGGGGTGTGGTGGGTGGTTGGTAGTTAGAGAGGACCGAAGATAGTTTAGCTCCACCACCACCACGTTTATATAGAAATTTGTTTCCCTCGAGTCTAGCTTTTGTTTGACGGTAGCAAGTCCTAGAAACCATTTATACGCATTTGAAATTTCTACATTACTCAAAAGATTGTTGTTGACATCTAAATGTCTTACTAATGCCGTACTCGCTCCTCCTCCACAATCCCGATCCAGTCATACTCCACTGACAAGTTTTCAGAAGTTTCTAAAATCATCCAGAGCACTTCTGACAACTTCTACAGAGACTTCTAGATCAATCTAGCGTATTTTATTTCTATAAACACTACAATTGACAAGTGCTGATAAGAAATCTCAGAAACTCCTTGGGCTTTCTAGAACTTTCTGAAACTTTCTAGATAGTTTTAGAATTTTCCAGATCATCCTAGAACGTTCCTGAAATTTTCTGTAAAGCATTGCAAATGCTCTTGACACACTCCACCACTCAGCGGTCGCTCCACCTGGGCGACCGAAAAATCTTCTTAAATCGTACTTTCCAAATTTCCATTCATCGAAACTTCTTCAGTCGCGTACTGAAAAGGGATTGGGGGCTCCGGGTAGTCTGGATCTGGCTTAAAGTCTACGTTGAACTCCTCTCCTTGACCAATGAACCTGATTTCGTTCACCACTTGCTCTTCATGTACAGCTTTTGGGGAAAGATGACCATATTTTCCAACCATGTAATGATAGAGGAGTAAAATGGTTCTATCGTTGCCCATACTCACCATCGAAGTCCCAGCCTTCCTATCATGTCATGAAAGTGTCCCGTGATGTACTGTCCATATACACAGTACACACGTAGGCCCAGGTGCAAACAACTCCAAACAATCCTATGCTTCTCTCAATCTTTACAGTCCAGTGGAGAGAGACAGTCACGCAGGGTGCGACCACCAACTTCCACTTCCTGTGTTAGAGGTCTATTTTTATATAGTTTTAGGAAAGCGTATGAAAGGCAAAGAGAGAAACGCACACAATGCGATTTTATGCGTTTGGTATATCAGGACGCTTCCAATGTTGGACAACCTATTGGTGCCGTGCTGCCTATGCGCCTCACTACCCCTCGATTCTTCTCCGCGCATTTGCTCGCAATACTTACGATTTTCAATATTGAGGTCCCTCCGCTGTAAGTTAGGTATAAGTGACACAGCTGCAGACTGCGTACCGTACACACAAGACACGTGGCATAGATACGTGTACACCCAGTGACTGCAGATAATGTGGGTGTTTAATTATTGTGGTAACAAGAATAGCGTGGCTCACATTATATATGATACAAACCAATTGAGCTGTTGTCTAAGTTAATGTGGGCGAACAGCCAGTATTGCGCGCGAAACGCGCCAGGCGAGATGCATTTAAGCCTTTTGAACCTAAAACTTTATGTCCAGTGAAATAGACATATAGTGCAGATGTAATTGGTTGAGGAATAAAACCAATCGATACTAGGTTGCCAAGTGTTTCGATTCTTATGTCCAGCACAGTAGACATAACAGTAACCAGTAACAATTGGCTCTTGCAAAAATCTTCTGACAACAACCAATAAATTGACATATCATGGAGCCGTTTGGCTCCAAACGTGAGCTCAATTCCTTGCGAATTCCTACTATGCGTAGTATGCACTCTCGAGATACAATCTCTGAACCCAAACTCTGTTGTTCACCGCCAAAAAGAGCGGCCTCTCTGTTTTTTCTACCTTGCCTCTGTCTTGATTCAAAGACTATCATATCGAAATGCACGCAGATTCCTCACAGCCCCTTATACAAAAAGACAGTTAGCAGCAGATCCGCTCACCAAATATGAATGAGATCACGCCAGACAGTTCTAGTGAAGCGCACTTTGACGACCATGACCAATCATCCAATATGAACGAGTTCACTTTCGAGAGTGCCGGGGAGGCCTACTTTGAGGAAAATGACAAAGAAGAGTTTGAGGTCAAAGCTCTAGGATCCGCAAAACAAGCTCAGATTGTCGAAACAGTGCCCTACTGCGCCAGATGGAAGAAAGTAAGTGGCTTATTTTTAATGAAAGAGCAGCTTATTAGGCGAACCTACTGGCATAAGAAAGAATTAGGCCTGTTCAATCTTTATTTGAATAGCACGTTTCTCCAATGTATGAGAATGTGGACTAGTCAAGAGCTTATACCTCAAGGAAAACGATCGAAACCTCTGAAAATGGAAGAGTTGCTGGCATATCTTGGACTTGAATTGGCCACCTCGGTTCATAGTATGAACAAGCTACGGGGTTATTGGTGCTTTTCAGATCTCTTGGGCATCCCGTTTTTCAAAAATACTATGGGTACAGATACGTTTCTGAACATTAGAGCAGCATTGAGATTATACCCGGTGTACGATTCTGATCTAGCAAAACCCGATCCTTTATGGCACTGTCGTCAGCTTCTCGAACATTTTCTCCGAAATGCTGCCACAATGGCAATACCTGTTGGTGTGAGTTCCTTGGACGAAAACACTGTACGTTGCAAGGGTTGTACGTCTGCTCGGTCTTATATGAAAAGCAAGCCAATAAAGTTTGGCATTCGCTTTTACGCGGTGGTAGGCTGGGCCCATGCTTATCTTCACAGTCTACAGGATAACGGATCTTGTAACAGAACAGGACAATCGCCAGTCGACAGGTATACTAATATTTTTCGCGGCCTTCGTGGGGCTGTTGAACGCAAAGTAGAATGGAAACTAGTTCCAAAAAACAAACCCTCCGCCTTATGGTGCACACATATGGCACACCAAACCTACCTGCACCCTACACCTGGTTCTGGTCGTCTTATGGTCATGGATAACTTTTATACTAGGCATGTATTAGGACGACAACTATATTCGCTCAGTGATGGAGAATGCAAAATTCTAGGAACCGTGCGGTTCAATAATGTAGACGCTGTAAATCGTGCGGCACTAAAAGAAGCAATGGATTGTATGAAACACGCCAATCGTGGTGACTGGCGGTTGGTACAAGCTTGCAATCACGAAGGCACAGAAAATCCCATGGTTGCAGAGAAATGCGGCTTTGTCGTCTTCAAAGACAGAACAGTGGTTGTTTTCTACACAACTGATCTGCAAGATACGCCTCATCTCCGTATTCACAAACGCGATGAACACGCTATATTTTGTGTACATGGCGTGGCCTCTTTATTGCGATGGACTGGCGACGAAGCTGTGCTGCGAACTACTCTACACGTTCCGAGCATAATTGTAGCATACAACCATTATATGAATGGTATTGATCGTTTTGATCAGTTTCGCTCCACCAGCCCAACAATGAGAAAGGAACGACGCGTAACGATGAGCATTCTAACCTTCGTGCTTGACGCAAGCATTCTAAATGCCCCTGCTGTACTAAAGGCTATTACGAGCCCTGGAGAGCGTATCATCGATCGAAACAAAGAATAATACACCGACTTGTGGCGGAACACGCTGAATATCAGCAACAGCGAGCTTCTCTCGCACCTCTTTCATTGCGAACGGAGGCGGCGGGTGTTTCTTCGCTTCGCACAAATTCGACGGACGGGCCCCATATTCTCTCGGAGACCGATGGAAGAAGGAGCGTCCACTGCGCTCTCTGCAATCTTTTGTCGTCAAGGGGTCGCGGCAAATACACTATGTACTCTTGCACCGTATGTCGGCGTGGGTTACATGTGAATTGCTTTACATTCTATCACTACGAGGATGTATTTCGTGATTCCCGTCCAGATATATACCGAGCAATAATATCCGCAGAGAGAGCTTAACCATCTAAGAAGCACCGCCAAAGACCCAACAAATCAACAGCATCAGTATCAACCGCTAGACTCATTTCAAAACAATAAAGTCAATGTTCTTTGTATCCCATATACGCCCATCCACATCCGGCCAGTTACGACGAATTCCTTCCAAAACACATGACGGTATGTGAAACTTGAGGAAGCCATGTCTTTCGTATACGTAGATCTGATAAGCTCGCTTGCGGAATTTTGTTATTACTAAGAGTCGCATTCATTTCCGGATACTCGACTGTATTTTTATCTATAACCAACGCACCATACTGCCACCAATAACATGGGGCTCCCTCACACCTGCTGCATGCAACATCTTCGTTGTAAGGCGTAACTTGTGGTATATCAGATTTCGAAACATCTTCTTGACCACTGTTGATTCTGTTACAAACACCACCCTATTGAAATTGTGCGTTGTTCAAGAAATGGCTTTGGGACTCTTCACAGTCGTTTCTTGCTAAACCGGTTTCATCTCTAGGGCCAGCTTTTGTGCTGTCGTCCGTGAGCATATCTTCCATAACGCTTTGTTCCAAATCAATCAACGCGACTGAAGAGATGATGGGTGCCGTATTGTTTGCAGTACTCACAGGGATACGGAGATCTTTGATAATGTGCTTCCGTTGCGTTTTGAGATACGCACGGGGACACGAATATTTGATTTGACTAATTACGTGGAAGACAAACAACCAATGTTCGGAGCCTGTAGTACTTGTCTGGGCAAGTAAAATGCGGCGGCGAGAACACCATATGCTTTTTTCACAATGTCTTAAGACCAAGGTCTGAACGACCGGCATTTGAGACGGACCCCAGAGAGACCTCAGACATGTCGAGTGGGGAGAACCTTGCTGCAGTCGGGCAAAGTGCACATGAACAGTTGATTGAGAAATGCGCACTGCGCAACTATTTTGTAAAGCAATCTAAGCCACTAGTTCGTACCTGCTCGAGCGATCTGATTGGCTCTCGTTTATGTCTACTGTTGTACACATAAGGATGTTCAGGTCCAAAAGGGTTAAGATCCACCGCTTGCCCTCGCCTCGAGACACTCCACCGCCCCATGCCCAACCATTACTATGCGCAACAAACACTCAGTTCTAACATCGGGCTCGCCGATCATCGCGGTATTCCAGCGCCGCACTCCAGTCTCCGCCACCCCCATTTCTGTGCCCATTCCGCCCTCAACTTCCGTCAGCCAGACGACACAGCAGCCGAATGATTATTCGTCCAAAGGAGGCCATAGCGCCAAGAACAAAGTCCACAATATGCTTAGTATCGCGATCCGCACCAAGATTGCAGCTTGGATCACCACCCATTCACGCGATCGTTGGAACAAGATCATCATATCAAAAAGCTTGTCACAATTTCCACACCTCTTTCGCAGCAGTATGAAGGCAAACTTGATGAAGGCCAGCCAGTTGTGGCGTACAAAACACGACTACGTCGACAAAGTGGGCGGGTCGTTGACTCGAGGAGCCTGCACCTCAATCACTCGCAGTACCCACATCGGGGCCAAGAGAGCCGACCTCAAGGCGCGCCAAAGAAGAGTACGCCAACCCAGAATGTGGGTGAACGCACTGCATCTCGACATGTTGGAAGAGCTCGACAGGCTTCGCCAGTTGGGTGTTAAATTCAACTGGAAAACATTCCAAGAAATGGCGTTGCAGCTCATTAAGGAATCAGAGAAGCCGACTTATCACAAATGTTTGGTCGACGCGTCAGACAAGAACATTTCTCTCTGCATCACGCGCAGGTGGATTCAATCTTTCACGGACAGGTACCGCATTGTCAGCAGAGCAAGAAAGGGAAAGTACCTTCTCTCTCCTGAGAGGACAGAATTCATTCACAACCAAGTCGCCTTCCACTTAGGGTGCGTTGCGAGAGCCTTTCGTTAGAAACAATGGAATGACGGTGATGTAGAAAATGCGGACGAGAGGCATTTTATGATAAATGTTGACAACGGAAAGACGGTGGGGTTCTGTGAGGATAGAAGTGTTAAATACGGATGTCGTATCGGGTGCTAAAGGAATGACAATGGTTGTCAGAATGATTAGTAGGAGGAACGCGATCATCAGCCGGTGTTAATGGTTTTCAAGAACAATAACAGGTCTTATTCTATCCGGGTTGTCCTAGATGACGTCAATAGCGTTTCGTATCGCACAGGGCCAAAAAGATGGATAGATAATATCGTCATGCCGCAGTGGTTTGGTAAGAAGAAAGTAATTTGCGCTTTGCCGAACAACAGAAAGCGCATTTTGCATGTGGACAATTGTCGCGGACACAATCTCATTTTAGATTTGGAGGAAGCGGCAAAGAAGATCAATACAGAGATAAGGTATTTTCTTGCAAACGCAACGGATCTTGTTCTGCCTGCTGATTCATTCATCATTCAAAACATAAAGAGTGGTTCGAACACGCGATGGGAGAAATAGAAGATCAAAGTGATGAAGAAAAGTTCATGGTCAGACCCTAGGAAGATCATCAATCCAGATAAAGGGTTGTTTTGTTTAGCGGCGTTGGCTGTTCGTGATGTAAAAATTCAACGAGGCTGCGACGGTCTTAGGGACGTTCTAGCAATTGATGAGATTGCGTAGAAGAGAGGAAAAACAAGAAGCAAACCAATCGGAATGTAACACGTTGAGTACATACTTTTCCTCCGTCCGTTTCCGTCTGGCGTTTCCGCTTTTCGCCAGACGGAAACAGCCCACATCAAAATGTAAGTATGCACCCCTTAACAGGAAGGACTCGACTTCTTCGAGTTGTGCGTATACCCGTATATCGAAAGAGAGCATCATGAGCTCCTTCGCAACAGTTAAAGACGGAACACCTGATATAGCCCAAGGCGAAACAAAGAGCATTGGCTCACAAAGAACTGAAGCAGTACTTGTAACACCCACAAACATTTCCAACATTATGCCGAAGTCAGTAGAAGAATTATCTGCTCTCCCACAACAACACGAATTTCAAACCGCGGATTGCAAACAAGCTTTAAAACAGCTTCATATTGTTGGCGCTCAGAATGCCAAGCTGTGCAAAAAAAGCTTATCATTGGAACAAAACTCGTTCAGCGCCAAATAGCGCTAGGAACACTTTGCAACTTAATGGACGGTTCTTACGATCCAAGTGATCCTGTTTACTACCGGTTGTTGCACCTACCGGCGACAACGGTAAGGATTAGCACAGCGATTGGAGGCGAGTGGAGAGTAGAATTGAATTGGATTAGTGGTGACAAGCCGGTCGTGCAAAATGGCAAAGTAGAGATTGGCTAGCCTCACGGAGATCCTCAACATGATTACTTAATTGACGGACGCCGCCCACAATTCGAAGCCAATGAATATTGCCGCCTGCTTCACGTGCTAGGTGACACATGAATGGCGTCAACGACGCAAAGTTTAATGCGTTGCCTTACCAGAGAAGAGCTGGACGGCGAAACAGCTAATCTATGGACGGAAAGAATCGCGCCTTTATTAAACGATATAACGTTCAAACCAGACCCAGTACGGACATTCTGTGGAGGGGTTGCGTTAAGTGACATTGTCTCGATTGATCCGTCAGTACGAACACAAATGCGTGACGGTGGTGTGCTGAAAAGGAAGTTTGGCGAATTTAAAAGCTTCTACGGTACCTGCAGGTCTCGCTTTGAGAGCTCTGGTCAAGGAGAGCCAGATAGATTTGTGTACTACTCCGGTGGCCGGACATACATAATGTATGCTCACTGCTTCTTGCAACAGCATCCAATATTGGCTCCCTTGGCCACTCGTGCTCTAAGTTTAGAGGCTCAGAGAGAGAAAGAAGTGGAAGAAGGCGTACGGCCGAATTCTTCGCGTTGTACCATAGTGCATGGGCGCAAGCGCAAGAGGCAACGAATTGTATCTGAGGAGCACGGGAGAGGAATAGAAGATCTAGTTTCTGCGCTGCAACCGCGCATTGAGGTTGTCGCAAAAGAGCTGGAAGCGACTGAGCGTGACAAAATGGTTTACGAAGCGCTATATGCTAGGGAGCGTTGGAACAATGAGGCAATGAGCGCTATCAAGAAAGCAAAATGTTTAATGAAGAAGGCAACAGACGAGAAAGAAAGAGATCGGATACGCAAAACGCTTCAGCGATCTATTGAAAGCCTTGTCGCCGGATCTCCTTCATCTCTGATCTAGTCCAACACAATTCTTGTTTCGAAAGTACCTTGTGACACAACGTGAGGATAAAGCTTGCCGGTACACGCTAGAGCACTTGTACCTAGCACGTTAAGAATGAATGGTGCCGACCTTCACGTTGGTCTCAGAACTGTCTTCTAATCTGTGAACGATAGAAATGAAGACTTGTATCAAGTAGCTGACCAGTCATACGCTGCCGTAGCCCTCATGCAGCACGTTGCTCGAGCGCGCAGTCAGCTTCTTTGCCAAGCTCTCCGATACCGTCTCCAAAAACCCGTCGATGCATCACTCGCCGTGCGCCCTGCGCGCGAGGTAGATGCCGTTGCCAACAACGTTCACGCCGTGGACCAGCGTCAGTAGATATTCGCCCCTCGGGCTCGATCTTTCGGTACGACAGCACGGATGCCGTCGCAGAGCTTGACAAACTCGGCGGAAGTGTCGGTGTAGGTGCGGTACGCACACCTAGCTTTGCAGTCGTTTTGCAAGTTGTTCCATCCATAACCTGTCATCTGCGCTAACCTTACTGCACCCCGACCCAAAACCTGACGGCTTCATTTTGTTCACCAGATACCCACCTTCATATATGTCTTCAAAGCGACTCGCTCTGTGTCCATCTTCGTCGTCGCGATTATGCCCTTCCTCAATGTCAATAAGCCTATATCAATTGCGTCATTGCTTGTACTCAACTCGTGCAGCTGTGCAATGTAAAACCTCGGCCACAAGCTTTTCGATTTTCTCATTGTACGGCTCCGGGGTATGGTCCAGCACATTCGTCGCTTCTTGGTCGTCTTCAAGGTCCGAGCCGTTGTCATCGGAGGCAGAGGGATATCCAAACCCATTAGTTACCGCTGCTTTCGACAGAGCCGCAAAATTGTCGCCAGCATTCGCTGCGTTGTTCTCAGCAGTTACTCTCTGAGTGTCGATCATCTGTGGCAGACACATAGCTAGATGCAGATGTTGCGCTTTTTGTTCTTCTCCAACCAACCCACTGGTGCTCAGCATTGAAGCCAGTCCGAGAACTATGGCTTTTTTCAAATGTATTCTCTCAAACCACTGCAGCTTCTAGCGTCTGCGATCCTATGAACTGAAAAGTAGACTGCACTCTAAGTGCTTTTAGAACTTGCTCCGCGTCTATGTGCATGCATAACATCACCACAGAAAACAATCGCTGCGGCAGATTGATCTCGTCAGCCCTCGTTCTCACGCATCGTCCACTAGCTCCCATGGAGAATTCGATGGCAACACCCCTCCACATATCGGTCGGTCGCGGACTGATCTTCTCAAGATTCACCAAAAGGTGCTCAGCAATCACAGTCCCAAAGACGGCATCACCATCT
Source organism: Gracilaria domingensis (assembly GCA_022539475.1). NCBI lineage: Eukaryota > Rhodophyta > Florideophyceae > Gracilariales > Gracilariaceae > Gracilaria > Gracilaria domingensis. The sequence continues at coordinate 75,013 of VCMS01000324.1, forward strand.
GCATACGGCGAAGACCACAGGTTGCGTATGATATGCACAAATGTACTGATACCGTTTTGCATATGTGCAATAGCACGCATATCGTACATGGGATAGCGTTCAATCGCATCAATCATTTGTTCAACGTAGTTACGCGCCCATTCCTTGAACGCTTTTGCAATTTTCCCTATCATAGCGCACAAAAATGGAGTCAGTTCAACTTGGTTTTCACGAAGTTCAAGTATAAGTGCTCCGAGAACGTCAAGTAGCTCTTTCACAAAAACCTGATGATTCTCTTCAAACATCCTTTCCAAGAGCGGCTGCAGCTCCTTCTCAATAGAGAGCAGCAACTCTTTCTTCTCCTCTAGCTTAGGTCGACTTCATTCACCAACAGATGAAAGCACTGAGGATATTAGGTACAGAATCTGAGCCGCAGTGAACGCCAACTCGTCGTCTTTGAGCAGGTTAGGCCACTTGGAGGGAAGTCGCAGACGATGAGACAGCGGGTGGTCTCGGCAAGCACGCCCTTGATATTAGTCGCGCGGACGACTGCGAGGGCGTCGAACAGGTCTTCACGGAGGCGTTGGGGGCCTCGTCCTGGAGCACATGGGGGTAACGACTGGAGCGGCCGAGGTTCTGGATACGGTAAGCGGCGGCATGGGCGACGACGGGATCGGGGGTGGCGGAGAAGCGGAGGAGGGCGGCGGCGTGGTCTAGATGGGGGGCGCAGTGAACGAGATGCCCCTCTGCGTCGGCGTGGTCGGCGGCGGAATTGGAGACGGTGGCGGCAAGCGCGTGGCCAAGGGAATGGACGTCGGCGGCCATCTGAGGGGGTTAACGGAGAGGGGGTGGAGGAGGGGGAAGGCTACAGCGCCGGATGCGCCCGAGAATCGGTTCTACGCGAGCGTGAGGAGAGAGCCTAGTGGTGAGCTGCCTTTGATGAAGGTGTGCGCGCTGCTCGAGTGGTTCGACGTAGACGGCATGGACCTGCGGTACGGCAACGGCAGGAGCGGGGTGCGCGTGCGGTTCGCCATTCGCGAGATGCGCGACTCGGCGGTTCGCGCCATGAAGAGTGACACGTCGCTGTCGGTGGTGGTCGCGGCGGCGGCCACGGTGACGGCTACGAGGCAGGTGGCCGGGCGTCAATGATGAACATACGCGAGCTGCCGTACGCGATCATGAACGAAGACAGTTTGCGCTTGTTCGACGACATCGCGCACGCTGCCGGCCACACCGTTCGCGCGCTTCAATGTCACAACGTGGAATGCCGAAGTCCGCAACTGGGGCGACGCCCGCTGCTTTTCAGGCCTTCATTGCACTGGCAGTGCGAGTGACACGTGTGCTACGTGATATGCACAAGAAGCACATGGGCGGCGCCCATTGGGTGCGCGTTACATCGAGATCACCCTGTTGTAAAATATCTTCCTCCAATCCCGTGCGTTGTGCCCGCCTTCCGTCCACCAGCACCTCCGCCGCCCACAGTCCCATGCGCGTTTGGCCGCCTCAAGGCCGCTTGTCGCGGCCTCACCACTCCGCTTCGCCGCCTCGCGGCCGCTCTTCGCGGCCTAGACCTTCCGCTTCCTGGTGTTCAGCCCCGGCTTCGCAAGCTGATGCCACCGCCGCAACGGTACTGCCAACACCGGAGACGCAAGCGAGTGCGGCAACGACCACAACCGCCCCCGCGCACCCCGCTCCCTGCCGCAGCTAGCCGCGCGCCCGATCGAAGGAGCCCAAAACGTACTGCGCGCCACCCTCCCAGGCGGAACTCTCTGTCATTAGCTTTTCAATCCGATTCCTATATGTGCCAATTTTTTCTTAGTACTCCAATATCTTTTCAATGGCAATTACATGTCAAATATTTTGGCTCGGCGCATCAGGGCGCTGCCGTCGACATGCAGCTGGAGACTTTCTGAGGGTGGTGGCAGACATGGGTACGGTGCTATAGGCGCGCTGTGACGAGCGCGCCACGCTGCTGCGTGCTTCAAAAGTGGACGCACGGGACGAGTGTGCGCATGCCGCCACCGTGCTGAGAGACGGCAGCTACGGTGTGTGCTTCGTCACAGAGCGCGGTGTGTACTTCTTGCCGGCGGCGCAGAGGTGTCGAGACGTTGCGCCTTATGCTATGCGGCTGCGCGAAGCGCAAACGCTGCCAGTGGCCGCGACGACCTCCCTGTCACGAACAAGTCCAGTTTCATGCGCCGCACGTCCACTAACCTCTCGCCTCTCGCGCCCCATATGCTTTACGCCGTCCCCACCACAGACGAGCTTCCTTCTATGTGCCGCATCTTGCCGTGGACGCTCGCTCTGCCCCTTAAAAGCCCCGCTCCATGACTGCATCGAGGTAGGCAGCCACGCCCTCACCGCGCTCAGTCACGCGGTTGACACCGTCGCCGGAGCCGCCGTGAGCGTGCATGTCACCGCCACCGACGCCACGCGCGTCGCTCACTTAAAACACATCTGTGACCCACCGCTGCACAACAGGAGCAGCTCCAGCCAAACACGCGTGTCGTTGTCTCCGACTCGCTGCAACTGCCATACCACCCAAAACACCAACACGTGAAGAGCGGCCGTAGCCCAAAGCGCTCCGACATCGCAGAGAACAGGGTGTGGCAGGAGCTGCACCCCACAGTCGTCGAAAAAGAGAATCTCATTAGCGCCTCAATGAGGTTTTGCAGAAGATCGCCAACCTGCGGATGGAGAAGCAAGGCAAAACGGACGGCTGTTATAGCTTTTGCCACACCTCCATGAAGTTTCTATCCATGTAAAAGTCTGCTGCGAACCAATCCAAGAGCTTGAAGCTGATCAGCAATCCCATCTCGAAGCGTTAACGACTCACGATTGCGATTTCGCCCTCGCATACTTTCCTGTTCCGTGTGCAAAACATCTTGGAAGCGAACAAAAGGTGTACCAGCGACGTGATTATCCTCATGCCTGGGGATCATCTCGAACAGTGAGGAATCACTGTTCGAGATTATGTGGTTACGCAATTTGCAAGCTACCATTACTATTAAAGTTACCTTCCGCAGTGGATAGCGCAACGCAGACCAAAATATATCGAAGCGGCATATGAGATTCCAAAAGCTTGCTCCACAACTGTGCGACACAATGATAGGTATGCGTTAAAAGCATCTTCGAGTTGTGATAATGACTCGCCGGGATACGGCGTGACAATAGCCTTTCCATTCGAATAGGCATCATCAGCCACAATCGCTGCCCACGTTTGGTAAAACAGAACTTGCCAGAAGTTCGTGCAATTTTGTAGCGCCGATAGCAGTAGAATCACGCGTTCCTCCAGAATGCCGTGCCGATACGAAGCAAAATCGATAGTCAGCTTGTACTGCTGTCTGAACGCAAAGGGCAAAAATCCCTTTTCGATTGAAGTACTTCCGCGGATCGGAAACTTCGTTAGATCTAGACCTTCAAATTTCTACTGCAAGACCATCCAGGGCAGCTATAACACCATGAAGTGGAGGGTTTCGCATGGAACAAAACATGTCGGCGTTTTGAATGCATTCTTCTTCTGTTTTCGGAAATCTAATCGGAGGTAGGTATTCGTACAAAGCGAGCAACGTCTCTTCGAAGACGGCATAAACAGTAGAGAATCCAATGCCGTAAGGCCATCCAACGTCCAAGTAGCTAGCTCCAGCCAATAGGCGGAGGGTTACGAAATAGCATTACTTCAACCTGTACTGCTTGTCCGAAGAAGCATGTGTTCCTTTGCGTTCGCTGCAGTTTTGCGCGATTCAGATCACATAGCGCTCGGAACTGGGTTTTTGAAAGACGGTACATTCGTTTAAAGTAGTTATTAGGCAGCGACTGCAAATGATGCTGGACAGAGAACGATGGTCGCACTATAAATTTTCTTGGACGTTGTATTCGTGAGCACTGCACGGTTTGCAGTAAAACATGAAAAAGCTGGATAGTTGCTGAGAAATCTTGATTATTTTGCCGCCGAGGTTTAAGAGCTCTTAGCAGAACCGGTCGTTGCAGCAAAGTGCGATAGAGAGATCTTTTGTGTCCGCTCATGGTGCAGATGTGGCTTGTTGTGAAGGAAGGTGGACGTTGAGGCAACACGTGAATGTACTCTTGTCTGGAATTTAACGTGGCGTTTTTTTTGATTTAATTACAATCATAGCACACCTTCTGCACTTGAAACAACAAAACGAAAATTTTTTGGTTTTCTTTTCCGAGCGTTATTAACTCGTATAACGGCCGTTAGCTACGCGAGGATAGCAATGATACACACCGGTCTGGCACTCAATGTGAATGGTTTATTGGAAGAGAAGCAGCTGTTTCCTGAGTTGCAGCAAATTATTGCAAAGCATCGCGTCCACTTTGAGGGTCAAGTGGTCGAAGGATAGAGATCTTTGTGTTTGAGCTCCGACCGCATTGTTTGGGTCGTACTTATGTAGCCTGGGCCACAATAAATTTGTACGTCACTTAATTAGTGGATAACGTGGGCCACACTACATGTTTTGGAATCTCCAAATCTCTTACCTTAAATAGTGGGACCCACATTATCTGCAGTCACTGGGTGTAGTGGTTTTTGTGTTCCCAAAAAGCGGAGCTTCGCTATACGTATAAGTTATCAACCGGGGCAAGTTCGCAAACGGCGGATCGAGGCGTTTTATCGTGTTCGAGCGAAGCGAGTACACGATATGACAGCCGAGGAAAGCCTTTTCTGCCCGCGAGCCCCCGGTTGATACCTTGCTTGTGATACAGTGCGCAACTGTCGTTGAACTGGCTTCTCATACAGCAACGCAGCTGTCTCCGTAGGGATAAGTGAGATGCACAGAAATGATCTCGATCAATGTGACATTCTTTCTGCGGCTCCACCAAACCAACAATGGACTCAAGTAAAGCCTTAATCTTTATTCATCTCCCTCCTTTTGTCTCCTCAATGCGCAAAAGACTACCGAACTTCAACAAGCATGAACACGCCCTCACACGATTCTCGCTCCCACGTGAATGAAACAGAGCTTCACACTCAATGCCTTTTTGACGCCCACGCCGTTAGTAACTTGGATGCAGAGAACGATGGCCATCAATGCTTACGAGAAGATCAACACTCTACTCAAATTAGTGACACACATTCACCATCATTATCCTTCTTAATTGATGAAGATTTATGCCTCCAAAGGCAAGATCTATTGATACCCCCCTCTCCGATATCTTCAGAATACTTAACAGCTCCCAGGCTGTCAGAAGGTGATACCACAGTAGAGCCTGCTACATTGCAAACCACCCCACCAAGAGCCATAGATGAACGAGAACAGCAAGTGATACCATTCTTTCAACCATCTGGACCAACCCATTCACAACCCGAAACCATTATCGTGCCAGCACAAACGCCGCATATTTCTGAGCCAAGAGACCCATCGCTTTCTGCTGCTGCAAAGCGTCTGCTAGGAAAACATATTCCGGAGAACACGGTGCGAGCAACAAACACTTCGCTGCATCTCCTTTCAGAGTTTTTTGTGGAAGCATTCAACCTCATGACAGCGGAAACATTGGTCTGCTCAAAGTTCGCCGAGCAGCTGCTAATTTACGCAGAAGACTTCGAGAAGAATCCGTGAACCTAATGGGTGGGTTCATGTTTCAGGACGACGAACGCAAAAGATTGCCGCCCCATCACCGCAATTAGACCCACTCACAATTGCAGAGAATCAACACTATTATTGTTGAGTTTATTGCTACGAAAAAGAGCAGCATTGGCGAGGGAGAGCTTGCTCCATCAACACTTCGTGGCTATGTGGCAGGAATTCAGCGTGCGTTGCGACAACGGTGGGGATACGAGCTCAATCTTTTCAGTGGCCCTGTTTTCTCTCATCATCATAATGGTCTAGCGACTGTTCTGGACAACCGTATTAGAGAGCTGCAAGCAGAAGTCCATGTGCGACAGAGCCATAATGTTCTGACAGAAGAAGAAATTCAGACTCTTTACGCCTCCGCGTACTTGTCGAAAGCTTATCCGCAGGGGTTCTTAAGGCGTATTGTATTTGATGTGGCTTTCATGACTGCCTTCTGTCCGAGTGAGATAGCCGAGCTGCGCCTCGAGGATGTTACTCACGTAACCGAGGGTTGTGAGAAGGTCGTCCGAAGTGTTGGTAGAATCAGAAGCAGAGAATGTGAAATACATTAATGCTAAGCCTAAGGAGACCTTTGTCTGGAACCGGACTCAAATTAGTGTGAAAGCCAATGTGTATCAAGACCTTGTAGACTATCTCCATATTATTACTCGTTTCCGAAAGTCGCATGAAAATTTCTTCTGTGGCATCAATTATCGTGCAGGGAAGCCGCATTTGTTCTTCCAGGGACAGAACATTAATGCCAACACATTGACGCGCTATGTTATGGAAGGGTATTCCTGTAACAATATAAAAGGAGTCGGACTACGGAGCGCTATTACAATGCATGGTCTTCGTGGAACTGTTATCACTCGTCTTTTTCTAGCCGGAAAAAGTGACGCAAACGATGCGTTGCGTTCTTGGCATCGAGATCATCGATCTTTTGCGTCTTATACCAATCTCCATGGCAATTTGGGGATGCGCCAGTAAAGTGGCATACTTGAAGATTTTGAAGAATGTAAAGAAGGTAGAAAGCTGGTATCGATCGAGAAAAGCGAAGCGGGAGAAGAGAGTACAATTGTTGTGAATGCTACGCGATATTCTGAAGAAGAAAGGAAAGGCAATGTGCTAGAATGGAAGCGGCGTCGAAATCTGGAGGAAGAAGATCATAGTTTGGCGGGGTATGAAGTTATTTTAAGGTCTGTGTTCCAGAATCACGGTAATGTGGGCGGAAACGTTGCGATAAACGTTTATGGAAAAGGCTCAAGACCGAACTGACGCGGAGAGCCTTGGTGACGAAAGCGGAAGACCGAAGCTGGCAGGAGATTTGGACCACTGTCTCTCACTGTCTTCGATGTCAAAGCGCCTTTCGTGAACTACTTAACTTGTGAATGAAATTGAGACCATTTTCTTGGACCTAGGAAGAATCTACACAGTGTGAGGTAAGTGCCACAACGCCGGCGAGTCCTCGCCCGCTACGGGGGTGATTCTCGTTAGCTATTTCCGTAAGGATTCGCCCAATAGCGTTTCGACAAGTAAAAATCCTTACAAACTAAGCACACTATTGGTCGGATCCTTCCGGAAACAGACACGGCCTGGGCTCTGCCGGCCCGCCGATACGACGTGAGCTCATCACGTCAGCGTAAGTCAGACGTTGGAAGCGAAGGGCGAACGAGCTCTGCAAAACGCTTTCAGCTCAAACGTTTTCAGCTCAATCGTTTCAACTCATAAGCGCATATCGTGAAACGATAGTGGTGAGTCACGCATTGTGAGATACTCATAACAGTTCATGCTGCTCCCTGGTGAACGGACCGCACCTATGACCGAAGTATTGATGTATGATGAGAAACTGCGATGCGCTGACCTCACGCTGTCAAATCCTCCGCAAGATGAAGTTGACCGACACATCTTGAGTCTTTTAACCACTGATGATCAGGGCTCAGACGAGGGTGTGTATTTAAAAGAAAAGGTTTTGACGCGATTGCTACCGTCAAATGTGAGCAAGGATCAGTTCATCACACAGATTAACGACTCTCTCCGTGTTCTAGGCGCCAAATTGAATCTTAGTATTGACCGAAGTACTGTGTCTGGGCGGAAAGATTTGATGGTGTTGTGGAGGCATCTAATACTAGTCGTGGTAAACGAAAGGGACGACAAAGGAAGATTGAGTCCATCGTTTATTACTTCCTGCCGAGAATGTGAGTGGTTTTGCAACACGCTATTGACTGCAGGTGTGTACGAACTGGAGCCTTCATGTGGTACGGTACTTGTTTCCGCGGAGGTTCGTGTAACTATTGGCACTGTCTCCGATCGATTAGAAAGGAGGGCGAGAACACATTTACTGACGAGGATCTCTCCCAGTTTCGTTCTAAACTGGCGCAGAAGACATTTCTCTCTCCGGGACCCATTAAGGCCATTTTGATCCCTATGTGCATCAATGGGAATCATTGGGGAGTTATGGTGGCCCTTTTGAGGCAAGAAAACTGCTGGATTCTGTATTGGGGTGATAGTCTGAAAACGGATCCTTCGGATGGGAGGTGGAGATTTGTCATTGCGGCCATAGAGCTTGCATTGGAGAGTAGATTTGAATGAGAGATTTCTACACGAAACTACATGTTGGACATACTCAAGTACGAGAAACAACAAAATTCCTATAGTTGTGGAGCATATCGTCTGTGTTCTCGTTTTGCTAGTTAGCAGTCCAAAAATGCTAGTTTCGAAATGCTAGTTTTTCATATGTTAAATTGCACTTTCTGTAGTTTCCAATCAGAAGAAGAACTAGAGAAAACTACGACTAATGAATGATTCCGAGATGTGCTAAAGTATGCTATTTTTTTTATACTAGACATCTAAAACTAGCAAGTATGAAAGATGGCAGAGCCGTACTTCCAGTCCTCCACTTTTGCTAGTGCTCTAGGTTCTGGGCTTCCCATGTGGTCCGTTGGTGGACCACTCGAATGGGCCCACTCACCTATAGTGGGCCCATTGGCGTGGTTTACCAACGGACCACATGGGAAGCCGAGAGAAAGGACCAGTCTAGACCGAACGCAGCCAGCCCCCGAGAATACTACGGGTGGAACATTCATTTGCTGCAGTACCCCCTGAGCACCATCACCGCAACGACCTATCCTCAAAACACCATGATTAAACCCAGAACTCATCTCCACAACTTCTTCATCAGCTGTTGCATGTAACCTCTTCCTTTGCACAGTCCACACACCTCAATCGCATTACCACAGAAAGCCCTAAACGGACACAAGGTTAGTAGCCATACTCAAAACAACCAAGAAACGTCTCTTCGATACCTGCAACTCTTACCTCTCCATCTCTTTCAGTCACAATCCCCGTCCACACACATTAATCTCGGCACCGCACAGAAACACACGCTGAAACACAGTTAGTACCCATAGCGCGCACACAACCCTTTCAATGCGATATCTCCCTACCTTTTCGAATCCTCCAGTTATCGTATCCAAACACACCTTCACGTCCCTATTCAAGAATCAAGACTCCGCAAGAAGCAGCAAGGAGACACACAGTTAGCATTCAGATAACAGACACGAACCTCTTGATTCATTCGTTTTAGACCCATGTTGAATAAAAAAGTAAACGTGCCCGTTCCTATTCAACATGGATCGAAAATTTGCAAGCAGTAATTGGAAACACAGTTAGTAAATATACAACAAAGGTAAAACTCTCCTCGATAAGTTATTGTTACATACCTCTCCATGTCTTCCAGCCATGATAATGCGACACCTTCACGGTCTACCGCTCCATCATCTAGCCTCAACGCCCCCCCTGTGCCACAGTTTCCAATCCAATTCAATGGACGACCCAAAGTTCACTAAGCAAGAAGTAAAACCAAATCCAGCTTTTAGTCATTAGAACCTCGCTAATTAAGTTCTACAAGCGTCTCCAGTGAGAATTGTAGCACATTTCTCATTCGGACCGCTCTTAGAGCGTAATTAGCGACGTACCTTACGAGCGCGCACATGCGTTCCTAGAACATTTGCTCGCTCTCCGTAAATCACTCGCGTCAAACGGGGTCAGCAAGAACTAGATCCATAACAACCGTAGATAGAGTTTAAACCGTACCAGTATCTCACTCCCATGATCTGCATCATATTCTTTCGCTCGTTATTCGTACATCGCTCGCATCGAACTAGGTCAGCAACAAATAAGATCGCAGTAAGAGTCGAAAACCGCTACGTGTTTCACGTATCTGTGGGGAAATCGCATGATCTGGAAGATAATGGGTCGCAGAGAAGTGCCAAGATGAGAGATCGCATCGCACTGGTCAGGCCCGTGCCATGGCACTTCCCTGACTTCTCCAGTGCAATAATATCTACATCTAGTGTACACTACACGCCGTCCGCAAAGTATGGGCTCAAACATTTAGGAATGTTTTCAGTTTTTCACACTTTTTTCTCTCCTCGACGTACCCATATCATATCGTGATGTACGTAAACCATAACGTGCATGGCGCCGATTCGACCCGCCCTATATTCTCTCCCACACGGTACGGCAACAATTTCTTACAAATTGCAACTACTAGTTTCAACACTGCACCTTAGACCTCCGCTCCTCACCTCCAACGTTCCAACCAACCGCCTCCTCCCCCCCACTCCCCATCTCCCCGCCCCACTGCATCATGTACATATGTTGCTTCCCCCGCTGCGCCTTTCACACAGACTCTATCGCCTCCCTTGCGCAACATCAGAAACGATGCAGGCACCGGCATGACCCAAACCCTTTTCTCACTCCTGCTGCCCCCCCCGGTTCTCTCTTCCCCCCCGGAACGAAACGTCGCCGACTCAGCAGTACCAAACCCCCTCTCTCTTCTGCCTCCAACCGCCCCTCCGATAATGTAGCACTCGCCACTGACGAACCGTATGAAGAACAGCAGCTCTCTATCTCTCCGTACGTTCTTCTGACGCAGCACATTTAGCTACACCACAACCCGCATTCAATTCTCAGTCCCTGTCCGTAGGTTCCAGTCATGCCCTCTCTCCGCCTGCTCCAACTGATGACATTCACAATCTCGTCACATACATTTCCTCCATCGCCACGAAACTTGGAAAGCGCTGCGCAGACGATCTTATCAACATTCTTAGGCAGTCCAACTTTCCTTCCTCTCTTTTCCAAACCTCCATCACCTTCGCTTCTGAGTGTCTCAAACTACAATCCAAAATCTTTGAAGATACCGTGAGCTCCATCGGCTTCACCTTCACCACCATTCACGATAACGACCGTCAGTTCTCTGCCACCCTCTATGTCAAGGACCCCATTCAAGTCCTTCAACAACAACTTCGGCTAGCATCCCATGAGAACTCCTTCTTTCACCCAATTCACCACGCCTCCCGCACAAAAACCGACGCATTCGCGCATCCCATGGCCTCCAAACTCGGACATGACGCGTTACCGCTCTGAAAAAGCACATCGCACATTCTCCAAACCCAGGAGTCATATGGCATGATCCCACCACTACTGGTATAGACTCCTTCATCGGCATGCTTCAACTGTACTCCGAGAAGTCCTTCATCACTCTAAAAAGCTCCTCTGTCACATCATACCCCCCCCATATTACGTTTCTCAACTTCAAGGACTCTTTCTGCAGAAAATGTATCACACACCACCACACTCTCGTCGGCTACATTCCCACTTCCTTTACATCCTTCTCCCCCGATTCTTCCTCCACCGACACCGACTCTTTGGAAATTGGCCCCTTGTCGTCGAACATAACTCGCGTTGTGCGCATGGAGCTCGTTCAGAAGTCCTTGGAAACTATCCTCAAACCTCTGTACGACATATGCAAAAAAGTCTTCCCCTTTAGAGACGCCAAGGGAGTCCTTCGTCAGTGACATCCTATCATCGCTAACTACAGCGCTGACATTCCCGAAGCAAAGGACATTCTCGCTGTCCTCCACGGCACGAAACCAAACAAGCCCTGTCATAGATGCCTTATCCCTCGTTCACAACTCAACGTCTATCAAGCCATTCTCAACGAGCAAACTGTATCCCACACCTCTGCAACGAGAAAGAAACACCAAGATCTACTTTCCGGCGCTGAACAGGCTCTGCTCTCTCGCAGACCTCAAGTGGCAATGACCCTGAAAGATGAAGCTGTTCAACTACTCCAAACCACCTCCTTATCCATTTACACGTCCTTTCTCGAATCATTCCCTATGCTCAAAGTCTCCGAGCTGCTCACTCCGTACTCAATCTTCTCCTTCGAGCCCTTCATAACTTTCATCTCGGAATCTCCAAACTCATCAAACTCGCCTCGGTTGAACGCCTCAAATCCGATTCGCTTCACACTTCTGTTGGTTCTCAGGGAAACCCGAGGTCTTTCAAGACCTTTCGAACTTCTATTCTAGGCCACGCTAACGCCATTCTCGCCGACATTGAGCGCTATTATCCGGCACCCGGACTTCACACCGACTTCTCCACATCCGAGAAAGGAAAATCTCTCACTGGTTTCTTCACGACAGACGGAATCAGGGGTATGTTGGAAGCCAAGGACTACCTTTCCCTTGATATGGTCTTCCCTTTTATTGGCGCTTTCTTTGACCGCTGTTGTGGTGAGGAATCCTCCGCCCCTATTACCACCGTTTTCACATCCTACTTTGACCTTGTCAACAACGTCCTTCGCTACAATATCACTCCAGAATGGACGGAGCATCGCATAGATGCGTTGGAAACTATGATCAAGAACTTCAAGTTTCACACAGTCTCCATTCTCGGCCCGTACCAAGCCTCCAACTTTCGTACTCTTAAGTTCCACCTCCTTGATCACATCATTCCAGACATACGGCGATACGGAGGCCTGCACTTCGGCGATGCAGGCGTGTACGAACATGCTCATCTTCTCTTCAAGAACTACTATCGTCGAACTTCTCGAAGGCGAACTTCAGCTCATAAGAAAACGGTGAACGCCATTCAAGAGTCGCAGGACTATTTGCAATCCCTTTCGGTCAGAAGTCACTTCACTGTCTCCTCCAACTCTCGCACCCCTTCCATCAACCGCTTTCCGGCCATGGTTTGCGACGGTAACTCCTCTCACTCTTTGACATCATCACAGCTGACAAGTACCTACGATCGCATCTACATGTATCTTCTTCGGCCCTGGCAGAACTTTTTTCGACAACCACACTGCAGTTCATCAACCAAATATCTCGCGACGCCTCACTTCCTTCCGCACCTTTTAAGTAGAAACTATTGAACAGCTGAAGAACCCTCACGACATCAAACTCACTGTCGTTAATTCTGCATACGTTCTTAGCGGCTTCTGTCTTTCTCTCGATGATTACGATCGGGATCTTCGATGCATAAGACTGAGAAAGCTCGATGTACAACTATGTGAACCCATCTTCGCTACGACCTCCTTCGGACCTTCCAAGTTGTCTAAGTTCTCCACGGTTCTCGTGCACGGAACACCGCCTCCCAACTGTACGTCTTCCACAGCGTGGGTATGCAAAGTATTTGCATTGATTCGCGTCAGGGACAAGACCTTAGACAACTCTGAATCGGAGCTCGCTTTCGTTCGTTTCTTCGAAGTGACAGAGCCCTTGGATAACGTTGATGAAACTCTGAACTGTATATCACTCCGTTGGGCCACCGACGACGAGCATGATCACACCGAGCATCCAAGTACGTCAAGGATGAAACCTCGTTATGCTACGATTTCTCCTTGGTTCGGGCTTATCCCGTTCTCCTCAATCAAAGGCTCCATACACGTCATTCGCCAAAACTACCCTGCCCGACTATTTTTCCCTCCCCTTCACTGGAAATTCCATCTTTTCTACATTAACAGATTCTATCGTAACCCTCGAGCCCACATTCATCATACTCGTACCACGTAACATTCTTAACATAAACTGTTCATGTACATGAGATATTCTCCTCCTCGTCTTCCAACTCGCGCTCATCGTCCACGCCTCCCCCGTCTCGTTCCCTACTTTGTTCCCAGACATTCGGATTACAATCGATCACATTATTATCCCGAATTTCATCGATTGCTCTTACAGGGGAGTATACGCGATCCCGTGGGTCACAATACCCAATATAGCAATCCAATACGGCTCCAAGATGTTCCGTAGTCTCTTCCATGAATACATCTTCTCGAACAGCTAGATATAGCTTCTTCTTAGACGGTATCCAGTATGCCACAGTTCCCACACGGTCCTCATTTCCATGGGGTGGATCTTGAGCCATTGAGTCGTTCTTGAACTCCGTTAAAAACTTCTGCTCCATTTTCATTCGTACAGCCATCAGTATACCACTGGGTCCTTGTCTCCCGCATTTCTTGAATCCTTTTGGTTTACATCGTAACCCAGAAACTGCCGTAGGACCTGTTGGCTTAGAAAGTTTCTACAGAGCAAGTCTTGCGGCTTGTTCTCTTCGCCACGCATTTTGAACCCGGAAAATGATATGTCCTCTCTTTTGGATGTTCTCCATGTGGAGAGAATCTCACACCCTTTTGCATCTAGCGGCAGAAGCGTCTCCCGTAGTTCCTCCGCTTGTTTTAGGTATATGCTCCTCTCCATCTCAGGAGATGGTGTCTTCACCAACATGTCATACCCTAGCCCCATCAACAACTTCTCCTTCGCATGGCGTTTTCGAACCCCCACCGCATCGCTCAGGGCCTGCTTCAACCTCTTCCGTAAGCACATGTCGCTGTTCAGCTGTCTAATGCAGTCTTCTTCCATCTTCATTTCCCAGATGGATTCCCAACGAGGTTTCATTACCTCCGTCTCCACGATTTGCATCAGCAAGTTATGACCCGTACCACGAATCGATGGAGTATACGCCCTCATCTCCATCGCGACCTCCATTAGACAGCGTGGAACAATTTCTTTCCCATCAACGACCAGGACACTGTACTCAGTCTCAGATCCGAGTGTCTCACTTCGATTCCCCAGTTTCTCGCCGGTGAACTCATCTCCAACATAATTCCCTTGTCTCGTCTTTCGCGTATCGCAGTATGGACTCGTATACTGTCTTCGCTACCCCTACATACGCGTCGTTCACATCAATCTCGTATCTTTTCCTTCCCCTGTGCGAGTCACGCTCCCTCCGTGTTGCTCCTCGCTTCAGTGCCTCTCGAAGTAATTGTATTAGAACATCTTGCTCCTTCACCTTTAGCTCTAGTTCCGTCACGCTTTTCTGTGCCATTCTTACGCTCATCTTCAGACTTTGATTATCCTCGGTTACTCGAAAGAGATCCGCTTTCAGCTCTCCAATCTTGTCCAACAGCTCGTAGCCTGGCGTTAGGTTTTCATCTTCTTCACCTTCTTCGTCTACACCAGCAAGAGCACGAGATCGAAACGTACGGTTAATTTTCCGGCGACCTGCCACATTACGACCCCTTTCCTTCCATGTCTCTCTTGGTAATTCTGACCCCACCTCTGTCCGTTTCGTACGCATCTCGCCAAAGGAAACCGAGGTCGAACCCTTCCTTCTCATTTGGTTGAACCTATTCTGCGATGGTACGACCGTACGAGGAGCAGGCTGTATCTCGTCGACTTCGTCCTCGTTCGGACTACGTTCGGGATGAATGGAATCGTTGCTATTCCAGAAACTCTTCCTCGAAAATGCGGGCGCAGGTACAGAGGACTGTACATTATCGACTTCTTCCTCGTCACGAGCACGATCGGCATGAAGGGAATCGTTCCGATTTTTGATCTCCCTTCGCGATGTTGCGAGCGCACGTACAATGGGCCGTATATCATCGGCTTCTTCTTCGTCCTTACTACGTAGAGATTGAATGGAATCGTTTGTAATGTGCCTCGCCCTACCAGGTGAGATTGCTCTTTCATGTCTGTCCAACTCTTCTTCGATGACATTGTTTCTCAAAATTCTTGTTCGTGTTCCTTTCGCTTTCGTACGTCTCTCGGCACCATTCTCTTCCACATTCGCATCGTCGATTATTCTTGGCACTTCCACTGCAGCCATGTGTCGTGTAACCAGCCCTCCCACTGAGCTGTGATGTGGTAACACTACTTCGCTCTCTGTCACTTCCGTTGTGGTCGTACTAACACCCAGCTTCGGTTTCGGTTTTGCCTTCGAAGCCCGGAGTGCTGACTTCGAACCAGACTTCTTTCCATTCAGCCCGACACGGGGGGCTCGTCTTCGAGTACTTCTTCGGGTCGCGGTAGGCGGAGGTTCCTTGCGCTTAGCGACGCCAGTACCATATCACGGGATTGATTGGGGTCCCTTCGTCTCCCGGTCGTCCGCGTTGCTGGACTTCTGTGGAGCCATGATTGCACTTCACACTCGTGTGAAAAAGAAGGGATTATGTTCGGATTATGGAGTGGGGAAACGGAAGCTTCTGGAGTTCTGCTCGTAGTGTGGGGTGAAAAATCGGAAGGGGGGAAGCTTTTGAACCCTTTGCAGCAGGTGATGGAGACCTTCAGTGGTTCTTGAGCCCTGTGTGAGCTGGTCCATTCTGTGGCAGATATTCATACCAAATTTTCACATTTCCCATGGCCGTATTTTTCATTGGCTATGTTCTATGTGTCAGGTCCGTCTGTCGGGTCCCCTCATGATGAAGGTCTTCTGTTCCTTGGTCCAACCTCCTGGCGTGAGGTGTTAGTTCTGAGGTGTTACTTTTGAGGTGGTAGTTCTCATCGCTGTGAAGTATTCTTAGTAGCTCTTTGCTTAGCACGACAATGCGTCCTTCTGCCACGTTGTCCATTCCTGCAATAATAGGTTTACTGGAATGATGAATGCATTCAATAAATGATGCAGAAGTTATGATATGAAATACACTACAGCAGTTTGTACTACGTCAAACTATAAAGCATGGGAGAGTTACAAATACCTCTCCAATGGATAGCTGGGTCCATAGTCTACGTACAGTTTGTCGTGTTCATGAATATCCCTTGTAGCCGTCACCAACAGTCGTCAATAGCTTGCGAGTGTACCCAATGTGGTAGCTTGATGCTCGGAGGGCTGTCGAATAATAACGTTTGGTAAGCGGCTTTGGTAAGGCTCCATCTCGGCCAAATTTTTCTCTACGTCCCCATCCCGGTAGGAAGCATCATTGATGTAGCCCACCATACAGAAAGGAGCGGGTACTACCCAGGCAATCGCAGTATTGATTTCAGAATCATAGTGAGGTAGCGTGCTGTACATCTGCCCTTTCAGCTTCACTTCCATGCAATACCTCCTGAAACGAGAAACGGTGGCACCGAGCGCTCCGCTTCCGTATTTCATCTGTTTTTCATTGCGTCGGCTAATGTCATGATATAACAATGTCCCATAGAAGTACCCAACAACCTCTCCTTCCGAGAACGATCTACTACTGAAGACTCCATCTCCACTTATGGGGTGTTTGATATTTGATTTCTTCCTGTACAACCATGAACCTGCTGCTTCAGCGGCGAGCAAACTCTGTACATCCATCGTCTCCAATGTGCCTTGGAGATTCAGAGACCACTCGTGCACCGGTTTCTCCTTGTGCTGCGCGATGAGATTCGGTTCTCTACAAAACGTTGTGATGTAGGAATTGATATGAAACGGGAAACATTGGTATGGCGGGAATCCTTTCGGTGCGGTCCATATACGCGAGGTTCTTTGCTTCCCTTCCGGGAACTTTGTCTGTACTAAATACGAGGCTTGAACGACCTCATTACTGACAGTTATTCTTACGTTGAACTCGTTACCCCAAACCTTCCTCGCATACATCACTACAGCATTGTGTTCAGCATGAGCGAAGCACTGCTCATCCCTCTCACATCTAATGAAGCGTCGGGGCTCTTCCATGTCCATGCACGCCAAGGCAGCAAAAAATATTCCACTATAGGGATCAACCACAACGTCCCCGGGATTTGAGAACCTGGCAATGAGTTCCTTTAGCAGTGCCCTCGGTTTCTGCTCGGGGCGAACCTGAACCAAGTGTATTTTGGAACGCTTCTTTACCTTCCAAAGGAGTCCTTCACCAGCCTCCAGATGCGGAACCTGATCTATAATGGAGTAATGCCCGGGGTACTGCGTGGGAACGTAGTTGAAATTTTTGTAGTTCAGCATCACCTTCTGCTCCTCGTACGCGTTTCCATTCCGGACTCCGTGCACGGCATAATCGGTTGCAGAGAACAACCGTGTTGTGTTCCTTTCGGGGTTCTTCAAAGTGTGAGTACGAGAGCGAATGAATTGAATCGGTGTGGGGTCGACTAAGAACGAAGCACTTTGCCTCCCGACTGCATTCTCCGATTTGTGCTCACGTAGAATCTCCTCCCAGTTCGTGAACTGTTCGACAGTACAGAACACTATAAAATGACCGCCAGGGCGAAGCATTGAGGCCATTATTTCTGCAGTATTAACCATATCTTCGTCGAGAAGCTCATCATGCTCACTGTCACGTATACCATAATGTGGGTCCGTGAGTACCAGTTGAACATTGCCCTCTAGGGAATTATCGGAAGGGAACAGTGTACCACGAGCCTCCACTAACTCTTCATAACCAACGGAATTCATAGAGAACTGTTGCTCCATGTTCTTTCTGATCACACCGAGAGCGTTCGTCGTCCTTACATCGCCAAAGTCGTGAGGTGGAAGAACACCATCAGGAACATTAGAAAACGGGTGCGCTCCACCGTCATCATCATCCGTATCGTCTATGACAATGATATCCACCGGACCCGGTTCTGCACCGGATGTTTTACCGGATGTTTTACCCACCGCCCTAGCCATTGGCCTGGAGAAAATGGTTCTCTGTGCCGTAACCGTATCCTCAATCTTCACCGTGACCGTGTTGCGTCCTTCCTGACGTCCTGGCAGAGTGGCCCGGGATGGCTGCTGGGAAGGTCTCAAGTTCAGCTCGACAAAAGCGGTACGAAGAGTAGCCAAATACTCATCGGAGAAACCATCAAAACGAGATGGAAACCGTGTCCGAAGTTTCCTTCAAAAGCCTTCCAGCAGTTCCCACTTGGTAGTAGCGGACATTTTGTACACAAATCCGTTTAAGACAACCTTGTTCAAATTGGACAGGAACTCTTTTGACAAATCCCTTAGTTTGGTATCGATATCATCCGAAAGGGTGTAACCCAAGGCACAGTAGCGTTGACCTCTGTGGTTGGCTTCACTTCGATCCCCAATGTTTTGAACACCGATGCTGGGCTGTATCCGGAAGAACGGAACTCCATTGCGCTGAAAGAAAGCGTCGCTTTCTCTATGGCAAGAAACGGTAACAGCATTTGTTCTGCGTCACGAAATCCAAGACTGGAAGCAAAGGAATCCCATCCTAGACATACCACTTGGACAGCATAACCCATCCGCCTTATGTGCGCTTGGTTTGACATGACGAAACCATCCACAAACGGCACATGTCTCCGAGAACCAGTTGCAGTCCTCGCCTTCTCCGCGACTGGGAGTCGCCTCTCCATAGTGATACGCTTCACTAGGGATAGATAGAGCAACTGCTGAAAACGAGTAGCAGGCTCAATCCGGAAGGTAGTTTTCTTCGTCTTGGATCCGGGACCATGCTCTTTCAATAAGTCATTCCAGAACACACGCTCCATAAAAGAATTCGCGCCATCCACATTCTTATCCAAACTCCATTCGAAAAGATCCCTCACCCGACGATCCTGACTCCAGTCATCCTCGTCAATGATACGGACATACTTGTAGACCCGACTTATGAACCTAACATCGGTACTTATCTTCACCAGCCCCTGCGGCGTATAGTTTGCGTACGTGCTCTTCGTAACATCCGTGAGAAATTCCCGTGCACAAGCCAGACTGGCACGGTTTGCGACAGCGTACTCAACCAGAGCCGTGTATCCAACCTGACGAGGGCAACCAATGCTGCCTCGAGACGCCGCAAACGAGTCTCTCAGCTCGAGAAGTATGCTGAAGAAACGAAGGAACCGCGTCGCCATAATATCCTTCTCACCGGAGCTAGACTCCGTGGATGCCACGGAAAAAGCGGTACTCGACATCGCTGTGCTGTTAAGACCACGGGGGGTCTGTTTCCGACGGGCGACATATAGCTCTCGCAAGAAGTCGCGAAAGCAGAATAGACGGTCGCGATGAAATTCGCTGGACGAGTTCTCGAAATTGTAGTAGAAGGTGGTGATGAAACGTTATTCTAAATTCGTATTTGAGCGGGTGTTAGTCGTACACAGGAGGATGTGAACAGGGTTGCGAGAGCGGGCGTAGTACGCAGACTTGTGTAGAATCACCTGGTAGTGGCCCCTCTGGTGGCCGGATGCGACGTGTCCAGACCGCGGTGTGAACACGTTGGAAGCAGGTATAAGGCCACGTGTAGAGGGGGTTATAGCGCGCATGGGGCAGATGAGATATGCTCCTATACGACTCAGAATCGCCGTTCTCCGCCAACGACCGGCTTCCACATCATTATGTGCATCATCATCATAGCCGCCATCATGGGGCTGCAAACAAATCTCCTGTACGCTCTCCGCCTCTCGCTGCTTGCGATCCAACGTCGACGCGCAGCCAAAGAGCGGTTGCATTGCGCAGGCGCAAGGCGTTCAGACGCCATCGTCATCGAAATATTTGACCACCGCATCCGTTGCATTCAACAACAAGAGCGTCCGGAACAACATGCAGCTTAGGTCTTCCCACTCCCCGTACTGGTAACACCAATGTAGTAACAAGCATGACGTTTTACAGCGCTCACATTCCTTTTCGCCAGACGTCCGCCGCGCCTTTGACGTAATGAAGGCCACCGTCGCAAGGCGCAAACACCCATAATAGCGCTGCCTTGACGACTGCAGCCGCCGTGGCTGCAGCGGCTGATCTCGGTATGCCTAATGACTGCGCTACACACCCACCGCCGGGCTGGATGTTTGTCTCAGGCGCTTAGTTTGATACGAGCTAGCCCGTATTGCGTGGATTGCACTTTCTGGCTCACACCGTGTTGATGATGCAGCGCCAACAGGCTTCTTAGCACCACACCAAGAGCAGAACACGTCAATTACACGATCTGTACAGTCGCCGCCCGCCACTGAACGTGATGAGGGTCCTTCTGAGACTGCTTTCACGACAAACAGCCATGATTATAATACCCGTACAATTGCGATTGGTGCTTCCATCACTACCCTCATTCTCGAATGACCCTGCTCTTCGGCATTCAAACTCAACATCGAATAAACGAAATCCACGCGAAATTGTTTCTTGCCTCTCTGTAGATACGTATAAACTGGGATGTGAAACGACAAATGTGCTCTGCGTAGCTGTACTCAGCTCTAAGTTGTACCCTACAACCTGCTTTCTCAGCCCCGTAGCGTGGCGGGATGGCCGGATGCGACGTGTTCAGACCGCGATCTGGACCGCGGTAAACCGAGTTCATAGCCGAGATCATGGCCATAGCCGAGATCATGGCCATAGCCGAGATCATGGCCATGATCTCGGCTATGAACTCGGCTGAGCGCGGTCCAGACCGCGGTCTGAACACGTCGTATCCGGCCACCACAGGAGGGTACCAGGGGGGAAACCGTTAGGGTTGATCATGCTCTCTGGTATGTATCTAAGCCTTCTACACCCTCTCTAACCGCCTCTACCACTCTTTCAAAGTGACGCGAATGTTCACGCGAGCTTTTCCGCGAGCTGCACTACAAATCTGCGATACGAACGGGTGCGACACTTCACCGACAGCGAAGCGGGTACGTGCTCAAACCGAGCGGGTGCGCCGTTTGCTGATGTGATCAGAGCATTATACGATTACCGCTTGTTCTGCATTCAACTTTATAGGTGTTTAACGAAGCTAAATTGAAACACGTTATCTAATGGAGCCAAGAGGATTGGGGAACCGGCAGGTGAGGCGCTCCCGAACGCCGCGGAAAGTTCGCACCCCATGGCGCCGCATCTTCGAAGTGCGAAGAAGACAAAAGAAGGAGGGAAGAAGAGTAATGAGGAAGCACAGAATCCGGAGACGAGTATGAGCTCTAACCCGGGGAAAGCGAAACCATCACCGGGGGACAAGTGACGCTTCTTATCGCGGGGAATGGCGGAGACAAGGTCCCAATTGGCAGGCTGATGTGGTGGCCATCGAGTCTGCCGGCGTCGGCAAAGACTATCGAAGAGAAATGCATGGTCACACACTGGAAGGGAAACCGGGAGAGGATATAGTCTGTATATGGCGAGCTGATTTATCTAAAGAGCTCATACACCGTACAATTATCCCTTTAAGTGTACGGATGAAGACTCCATTCGGAAGACTGTTGCGGACTTAAACAAGATGGGTTTCTATGCTTGGGACTTGAACTTCATGGCTTCGGGGTGAGACCGTTCAGAACACCACGCCGCAGGTGTTCAGTGAGAAATCAGGGCATACCAATGCGGCGTCCACGACTGGAGGGAAAGGAGTGAGTATGGCAGAAACATCGACCGAAACCCCGCGTACCACCGAGTGGGAAGCGCTTTGCCGCTCAGGTAGCCAGGCTAAAACCACCAAGGCCAAAAAAAACAGAAGAACAAAAGGGGAAAGGAAGTAC
>VCMS01000325.1:0-28511 GCA_022539475.1 Gracilaria domingensis
ACCAGGTCTTCATCCTCCTTGAACTGAGGTGCGAAAGTGTGTTAAGTGTTACCGCATTCCGTGGAGGTTGTATGTTCTCAGGGTACCATGTACATTGGTAACGAAACAAGGGAATTCTGCGGCAAAAATCTTCCATCCCCATTTGGAAGCGCCTGCATGGAGCACATCACCTCTTCCAATAAATATGAGACTTAGGCGAACGAAAAAACTTCCTCACAAACATCCCCCGTGGCAAAACCTTCAAATGCCTGGGAGTAACTGCGTAGTGGTGTTATGAATACCCCACATACCCAAATTGGGAAAACGCACACTTGACGAACCCCAGGTGTTTCTGCGTTGTTTACATACTAGCACAGATAAATGCACCTGCACATACTGAGGTAAGCCCCACCGCGTTTGATGGTGTTAGATTCCCAACTCTCGTTCTCTCTATTTCATTCCCCGCTCACTTCTCGGTAACCGTCGCAAACCGCGCTCTCCACCATTGTTTCCAAACGCCTTCCCGACATTTCCGACGGTCCCACCCATTTAAAACAATCTCCGAAACTTCTACCGTTTTCAACAATACTCGTTACTTCGCGTCCATTCCGCATTCTGCAGTTCTGTACATTGGGGCGGTGCCACGCGAAATTGACGCTCCTCGGACTTTGAAGCAGAGTGTGCTGGCCGATGAGAACCCACGGCACGGTATCTCATAGCGCATCCTCTAGTGCGCGTCGTTCGATTCAGCCAGCATTGGCAACGCCGTTCTCTTGAAATAGTTGGGGGTTGTTCATTGGCAGTGTGCGAGATGGGTATGGCCGCTGTCAAGAAAGTCGGTTACTTGGTAATTCCGCGTGGAAGTTGGGGTACACGGAAGTTGTTGAATACGCTGTATCAAACCGTGAACACCTGGCATGGCCACGGAGAGTCATTCACCACTTGCCGGTCAAGGTCCTTTCCAAAACTACTTCCGCAAAAGAACTCACGAAGAGTGTCTGGACGCTGCGGTGTTCTGCAGCAGGGTGCTACAAATATGACGCGTTATCACTGCATCTAGACGACGAGAATTCGGATCGGCGCGTGAGAGATTGTGT
Organism: Gracilaria domingensis; assembly: GCA_022539475.1. Classification (NCBI taxonomy): domain Eukaryota; phylum Rhodophyta; class Florideophyceae; order Gracilariales; family Gracilariaceae; genus Gracilaria; species Gracilaria domingensis. Next base: position 1,077 of record VCMS01000325.1, read on the forward strand.
CTTACCTGGCAGTCTTGAAAAGATGTGCGACAACGGTGAACTGCGTTTCATAGAACGGGCTTGTCTGAATGACCTTTTTCAAGCGACATGCGTCCAGGCAGTAAGCAGGACGGAAGAGAACTGTACGTTCAGGATGGGGCCTCCCACTCGTTTTCAGCATTACTCATCTCTGCTTTGCGTGAAGCATATTAAACTTGCGGAGAGAAATCTCCCAGCGGCGAAGAGAGGAAAGACCGGGAAGGGAACCCATAGAAGCTGTTGCAGTTCGTCACGGCTGACATAGCTTCGAATGGAGACGCACGGGAGACGCGATGGCAACATGCAGTGGCAAACGATTTGTAAGGATGGGGATTTCTTGCCTCAACTTAGGCTGGGTGCATGTGTGAGCAGATGTTGCTGCCATACCTGCTTGCAGAAAAGAAAGTCGCTTGGGTTCCCATGTCATTGAATCCGCTCTGTTTGGGAGGCACAAAGGGCCAGGATGAACTCGGCGGTTTTGCCTGTGTGGATGACCTGGTCGTGCTGCCAGAAGAGGTCCATGGAGTGTTGCTGTGAGAAAGAAGGGTTTCTATTAGTTCGAAGGGCGGTTTGGAGTCTCCGCGAATGCGTTCGAGGCGTGGGGACGTTGTCGCATTCAATCATGGAAATAGCTCTCTGTCGAGAACCTGTCGTCCGAATACCAGGCCTTAAGATAAAAGTGACTGTCATTCCTTCGTCGGAGATCCTGCGTTTGTGTGCTACGATGTATATCATGGGTCTCGGAGGTCAGTGTTTTGCATACGCTTGGGCGGGGAAGTGAACTGAAACCCACGTTGGATGTGAGATGGAGCGAAACGCGACCGTTCTTTGGGTTCATGACTCTTCAGGTATACTATATTCGACTCGCCCGTGAGAACTGGTGAGCCGCGGTGAGTGTCTCGGGCAAAAGGAATCTCGTGTGGGCCGAGTCTTAATCTCTCAGCGCAGATGTTGTCCGTTTTGACATGGGACCGCGGGCAAAGTATAGCAAAATGGTCCCAGATACGGTCAAGATCGTTTGCGAATTAGTGTGGAGCTTGAAGCTGTCAGACCTAGGGACGTCGCCGCGCTAACGAGTGACCACCCCGTGTCAATGTATGTTTCTTGCCGAAGAGTACGCGTGCTCCTCCATGTGTCTGTGCAAGCCATGTATCATCCGTACATATGCATCTATACCCAAACACATCTCGATCTTTGTTAGTCCCTAAGTGGGCCGCTGTCCGTTCAGGGCACGAGAGTAGCATAAAGTGAAATACCGTCATGCGGTATTAGAGGGTGAGGTCACTCGATGACAGACTCTCCATAGCCTGACTCCATAAGTAGGAGAAAAGCGCCCGCGTTTCATGGTGAGAGAAGCCTCAGTGTAATAACTCCGCTGGTCATTGTCCGTCTTATCACTGTCGGAAAGCGACATGAAAGACAGCTGAGTTACCACTGGTGTTGCCTCGTTGGGGCCGAAAGATAACGTTCCAGATGTTGTTCTCCCACCTCATGACCTTGACTGACACTGCGCACGTTTAAATGCTCTAGGATTGTGCGAGGAAGCATAAGAGAACGCAATTCTTTATCGCACAATGGGCACTCTCGTGTCAGGAATTTGACTGACCCGAGTGTGTGGTAGGATCTTATTTCCGCTGTTTGGCTCAGTTATCTTTCCCATTCGGATGACATCTGGGGAAAAGGTAGACGGTTTCAGTTTGCGGTAGTTCCACAGACCCAGCCAAGCTCTATGGAGCATTCCGCTGAACATCAGAGTCACGGAGCTGGATAATTCGTGCCTGTGAGCAGATATACTTATTGGCACATACTGCGGTATTAAGCATCGCATGCCATACTCTTCGACCACGGAGGTGCATAGTTACGTGTTTGTCCTCTCTCTGGTCTCTCGTAGTGCGATCTCACAGTTTTGGAGATCTGGAAGAAGATTCCTCCTCTGGCGAAGCACAACAAGCCACGACGCAAAAGCGCTGAAAGATTAAAAGCCGCATCATTCTTAGTGGATTCGACGCCCAGGAACTTCATGGCGTTCCTTCGTTGCGGAATAACCCTGTGAAGAACCACTCTCCTTGTGAATTACTATGGGCCTGGTTTGGGGCGAACGGAGTACGCCGTGCATGGCTAGGGTGGGAGATGGGAAAAATCCGGATACAGCTCCGAGAATGGTCTCCATTATATATGATGGTGCACTTACTTATGCAGGGACCTTTCAACTACAGGTTTTCAGGCTCCCGTATCCTTGTGCACCTGATTCTGAGTCAGTTAGCCAGGGTCCGAGAAATCTTACGCCTGGGGAGGAGTGATCTGCAACATCATGTTGCAGGATGTGGAAGAAGTGGTAAGAAGAATTTCGAACCCGCGAAGGCCTCGTCCAGAACAAAAGTCGAGGCAGCCTACTGATGGAGCTGGATAGCGAGGTTCTCGAATCCCGGGGATGGTTGTGTGGTTGATTCTTGCTACTCCGAGACGTTTCTGCGCGCGCGCTGCGCATGTTGATGGATATTGAGGCGGCCTCGGCGTTTCATTGGATGTGAAGCAAATGAGCAGTTGTTTCTACTCATGCCAAGCACAATGCTATTGTGCATTACGCAAGAAAGGTGTGGCGCAATGAATTGAAGATGAAAGACCGGTTACGAATGAGGTAGTTCAAGCGTCTTATGTGGTGGGATGCCAAATTTCCTGACGGAAACGAAAGACTTCGACTATGATGGAATGCACCCAAGGGATTCCCACTACCAATCCTTTCCCATTGCCAATCATGTCGACCTATCCACCTATGTGGAATGAAACCTGGTCTTATCACTACGTACAAGAGAGAAAACCGTGTCCATGAGTCCACTTGCCTTACAAGGGAAAAGATGACTGACGTTGGCAGTTCACACTTTTACTCTCTGTCAGGCGACATCGCTATTGGCTCTATGTGAAGAAAGTCGAATATCAAACATTGCAGCAAGCTTGGAAATGGAGTATTTACGAGTAGGGCGTGTTTGTTTTTCCTGAAGGAAAGGTTATTGGAAATACTGTGTTATCGGACCTTGGTGTATCATGATCTAAGCCGACCGCAATTGACCACACATCTGACGTTATGGGAGACGGAATGCTGGGGGGCCACTCATTCTCGGTTCAAGGGAAGTATTGCATGCAAGTGTTGAGGGTGAAGGTTCCCAAATGTCAAAACAACTCTCCCGCATTATGAGACTGAAGTCAACGCTGGTGCATGCTGGATAGTTCCTGCTGCCTTCTGGTGTAGCGGGCTATATCAATGACCGCGGTCATATGGTGAGGTGGAGGACAAGGAATGCGAAGGAAATGGATTCTTAAAATGCGCACGCAAAACCAAATGTATTCATTCGCCAGGCCCACAAGTATCAGGCACAACTTTGGGCTTTTGGCAGAACTACAGAACGCCTTGCGTAGTCACGGCCTCAAGGGACATTAAGAGAGCACGACGGAAATTTTACGTGTGACTATGGCACCCAGCAATCCTTGGGAAAGGTTTAACCTAGGTTTGTCAGACAATGGTCCTTGAACTTCGTATGGGCTGCAATGTAGTGAGAAAAGCTTTTTGGTTGAAGTAATTGTATTGAAAACACTTGTGGCTATGATTGCAGAAACACTACTGCATATGTACACTGCAAAGCTTTACTGTGTAAACATATTGATGCATATGAGTGGTATGAAAAGACGTTTGAAAGTGCCGTACTGTGTATGATGCAGGGCGCAACATCCGGCGAAAATTCGCGGACCAAGTCCGGATTATGGACCCCGGGAAAGGTCCAAAAATTGAATGCCGATCCGCCCCACAAATGCTGCAGAATGCTTTTACTCCATATATGCAGTACGAGGTTAAATTCCCCTCCACCTGTCACATATCAGCTCCTGCACACCAGTACGTGAACCCTCACATACAACTTCTCAATCCATATACCTCAGTATCGTTCACGTCTTCTATTATCTGTCCGTGAATACTACCGCCACGAAGCCGAAGGATCTCGGATGGCCCCTCAACGTGCGAGCATGCAGGTGGTAAAACCGCGAAAGGCATCGGTACCGCCGGGAAGCGCTGGGATACTGGGGTGGCCACCCCCCCCCCCCCCCCCCCCCCCCCCCCCCCCCCCCCCCCCCCCCCCCCCCCCCCCCCCCCCAACCCCCCCCCACCCCCCCCCCCCCCCCCCCCCCCCCCCCCCCCCCCCCCCCCCCCCCCCCCCCCCACCCCCCCCCCCCCCCCCCCTAACGTAGGAAGCGCGGTCGTCCCACGAAGTTAGTAGACTTAATGGGGAGAGGTAGACGAGCCGCAGCCACCGCGTAGCGGACTTCGCAAAACCAAAAATCTTCATTCTACAGTATCGGAAGTAAAACCGAGAAGGAGGTCAAGGAGCTTCCACATAGCCACTACGGAAACGCACAGTAAGTGAAAACCCGTAAGCCAAGGATTAGTGGCAATGCGTGGGCCTTTTACACGCCACATGGCTGCAATGGAAGCAGCCAAGGTCGGTATGCATGAAAATGTAGATGGTCCAAAGCCGATGAAAAGGGAAACATAGAGAAGAACGGCTGTAAGCGTCAGAATGTAAGGGAGGACAAGAAGACAGTGGAGGAAACGAAGGTGCCTGCGTATCATGATTGTTTGTGACAAGTGAGAACTTGCGATGACAATGGCGGAGATGGAAACCGTGGATTGGCCGCCATCGTGAGAGCCGAAACCTAGAGCCGAACCTTGGGGATTAGGGTTGATACCCAGAAGCGCTGCCGGAACAGAACGTTAACAGTTATTGATTTAAGAAAAGTGAAGAGGAACGAGAAAATGAATTGAGGGTGTCTCTCGTGCCAAGAAGGAGTGGAAGAAAGGAAGCGGAGTCCACGGACGCAGTAGATATCCCAAGTGACGTCGAGGCAAGGATAACGTGGAGGCGAACGATAAGTGGACGCCGGAAATGGCAACGCATATGGCCCATCGAAGTGTAGGGCATGGATTCCGTCACCTCACTATTGGGGTCACAGACAAAAGGAAGACGAAGACGAAGACGAGATTACAACCGACCACCAGTCACAGGTGAGCTCACAGAGAAAACAGGTTCAATCAGGTCAGAAGAGACGAAACCATGAAATGAGAATAGACGGGTAGGGAACGATCGGCAACCTGTCATGCAAAACGCCTAGAGAAGTGATTGGACGATAAAGTATGTTGATCGTGGTGATTTGTCACGGAGCTTTTCCCTGCATGGTGCAATGAAGAAGATGAAAATGAATCCCTTACTCCGCGATACGAGCTTTGGCAAAAGATTCGGGAAACTGAAGGGAGACTGGTTATCGTACAATAATGACAAGCAAAGTCTGAAAATAGGCGTACGACTTTGCGCAGAAGAACATTGAGAGCAACTGGAGGTTAAGTCAGAGAACAAGAGGTTCTCATACATCCTTTGAGAGAGCTCTCAGTAACTTGGAGGCGAAAAGGAACGAACGTGACAGTAACAAGAGCAGAAGCGGTGACAACATTGACTGTGAACGACGAGTTTGTTGTGTGCGAAGACCGTCTATGACTCCATACTTCAATACGCCAAAGACGAGAACAAGAGAGCTGATGCTTCGAGATGAGTATACCGGCAAGAACTGGGGGCACCGAAAGGAGGACAGTGTGGACCTGAGAAGACGACAGTTGTGCTGGTTGTTTGATGGAAGGAGATAGTGCCAAGGTGCCCAAGATCCCTGCCATGGAGAATGACGGCGTGACACGCCACCGTTACGTTTGGGTGGAGGCGACCATTGTGGATGCAAATTGTGGAGACGAGGTAATGAAGTCACGTGGGGATCGATCTTGACGAATGAAAATGGAAGATGACTGTGTGAAACCAGTTAACGCACGACATTTTTTGCGCAGAGGTGTGAAACAGGCTTTAAGTGGATGCAATAGGTGTGCCAAAACGCCAGCGAAGGAGAAGTTAGATGGGACTAGGCTTACGACATGGCTTGTAAGGACCCCCGATAAAAAATGATGAAAGGAAGCAAGAACAAGTGATAAACACAAACCAGAGAGGCTGACCGTGAAAACTCCTACCCCAAAGATGCAATGGATGTGAAGATTGCTGTCGATCGTGGAGAACTCAGAAGGTAGAAGATATATGTTGTCTGCGCGGCTTTGACCCATTAGTATGCAACCGAAGATGAACATGTGACTTGTTTTTCGGGAAACAGCCTTGAGCTTGGAGGTGCTGCGTGAGTTCATGGGCTACGACGTTTACAAACAAGTTCGAGGAATACCGAAGAGAGGGACCCAGTGGATGGAACAATGTGCATCTGCACGTCTTGATGCCTGGATATGCTGTTGTTCGCGCGACAGAGTCGGAAACGAGGGAGAGGTTGGCTAAAGAGACAAGTGTTGCTGTCCTCCAACTTGGTCCGGAAATATGCTGACCACGGCAACTTGAGAAGTAACTGAAGACCGTGAGGGTCCGCATTGCAGCAGGAAGTTATCCACAGAGTTCAGAAATAACCCATCGAAGCTGAGATGCGCGGCAGGGAAATGATGACCGGGTGGGCACTTGTGGTGTTATGGATTCCGTCGAAAAAGGAAAATGTACCTTGCGTCCGAGAAGATGTGTTATGCGAGGCCACTCTGCTGCCAGAAGCTGCGGAGCTGGTTACTTGGATTTGCTATGTTGGATGCCTGCAGTCGGGGAGACCATATGTTCTACGACAGTAACTGGCAGAGAGGATGTGAGGGAAAGGTCTGGTGCAAGAAGGATTACATGGGATAATGATAGAACGTCGCTAATGCATTATTGGTTTACGTTACGAAAGGTTGGCGATTGGGATGGTAGGTAAAACCGAGCTCGGGATTGCAGATAGAATCTGTTAATGTCAGAATCGGGAACTTCCAGGGCAATTGGAGGGCAAAAAGGGCGCGTGCAGGATAGTTTTTGTCGAGAGGATCGTTGTACCGAGCCTTTGATCGAAGAGAATGGACGAGAGCCAGAACCATGGGGATACAGATGCAGTTGTTGACCGTTTTAGAGGAATTGGAGGTGTTGCAATGTGGTGACTTCCTCTTCATCCGGGGCCCTGCGGAGGGAAAGTGCAGTTCAAGGATTCGTGCAAATGTATCCAACGGCTTCCAGTGTTACCTCGAAGAAGCGAACAAAGGGCAAATTTCAGAATCGGAATTGCTATGGTTACATCTGCTGAAAGCGAACCAGGGACAAAGACTTTGCAACCCATGCGGTCGGGCAATCACAACCGGAGGAGGAGTTCCATTAACCAGGACGGTAGAGAACTATTCTGGGGACGTTGAAGCGGCCGAAGAAAGTTGCGTTTGCAAAATGACGTTTCACACAAAGAGACCTCCGGCTCTCGCCAGTCTAATGCATTGAAAGTACGATTTCGTAGCATCCAGCGAGGGGCAGAATCCAGAAACAATGTAAGCGGAGTTAACGACGGTATTTGATGTCATGGGGTTGTCAAAAACGGTTGAAGAGGTTTCTAAGCTTAGGGTACGGAGGAAGATGCAGGGGCGTCGCGAGAGATTTGGTTGATGAACTGCAATGTAGTTTTGGAGAAACAAATCTGTTGAGAACGCAGATGACGTGACGTTGTGGACTGGACCGTATTATACTGTGTGCGGCCGTTGATGATGTCGAAGAGGGAGAATGAACTGCCATCACTAACCATGGAGAACCCGGCGACAAACGACTGGCCGAGTTGCGTAGACAGGAGAAGTCGTTCCGTACCGAGATGGAGTGTTAAGAAATCCTGCGACTCTTTGGATTGAGTCCACTGTTCCTTTATGCGCCAGTTGATTGCTTCTGCGAGAGGGTACGGCGTAGTAGGTTCTTTAAGAGGAGATGCGCGTGCTCGTACACACCTTGCATCACGAATGGAGGGCCTGCCGGTATCGACGATGTCTGGAATGGATGTGACTCCAGGAGATGGAATTGTGAGAGCTTACGAAAGTTGAGGCTTTGGATGGGACCCAAAAACTGCAGACAGTTTGAGTCTTGAAGTTCTTGATGGGAGTTCCAAAGAAGCGTAAGCGATCATGCAGTCCATCTGCGCGCAGGGATAGTGAAGAACGCTTTATTGACAAGATCGACGTAAGAGGTGCAAAATGGTGGTGTATTGGCGGGAGATACTTTCACCGCAGCAAACGGTCGGGAAGAATTGCACCGCATGAAGCGGGAAGACCCATGCTCGGAGGCGCGATAGTGCCTTTGCTTCTAGCATGCCTTCTGATTCCGTTGCAGTGGTGAAGAAGCCGTTGAGAGACTACCCTTGTGGCAGATGTTCGAGAAAATCATATGGTTGAAGCCCTGGAGCCGGAAACGAGCGTTCGATGTCAGCGTAGGATGATTGGCGTGGCAGTAAGAATAGATTTCTGATGGACCCGAAACGGATTCACGGAAGTGTGAAGAGAATCGGACTGTCAGGCGTTCGATTGCTGGCGAGTTTATGAGTTGAGAGATGCCAAGGTGAAAGTTGTGAAGGGGCTGCGAAGGAGAAGATTTGAAAAAGGAGTGAGCAAGTGAAGAGATGTTGGGAAAGAGGTAAGATTCCAGAAAGGACTTGTATGGAGAGAGAGAGGTGGAGTGGAGAAGTTCTGCCCAAGCTTCTTCTTTGAGGTTCCTTCAACCCGGGCTATGGCGAGAGGAGAGCAGAACTGCCTCAGAAGTAGGTGCATCATTTTTTTTTGCAAAGGATGTGTGAGAGGGTTCGCTCTGTGAGAATAGAAAAAAAACACAAAATATAAAAAAAAAGAACGGTAAGCGTTGGTAGAGGTTGAGTTTGTGAACGAGGAGGAGACACCGGGGGCAGGGTTTGGCTTGGCTTTGGCCATTGAAGTACTGCGAGAATGTCCTTGGCTGTCGGGATGTTCAGCGCTGTAGTTGGAAATGGACTGGATGGCATGTTGACGAAGGACTCCTTTGGCGTGCGCGGAAGGGAAAACCCTCATGACCGATATGATACAGAGTTTGAGGATGATTTTCTTGAGGACTCCTGGACTTGAGGCTGCAATGCGCACAATGCGGGTGCACACTGCGGAGGAGGTGAGCGACTTTCAAGGAAATCTGGTTAGTGGGAGGACGAGTCGGAGGTGGAAGGCATGTGGGCTATGTATGCCGACGAGTGTGTCAGTTCTGGCGTGATTGCACTTTCTGCGGAAGGAGTCATTGGAAATTGAGGAGGGTGATGTGAAGAGGATGGAACGACGTAACAGAAGAACTTTTTCCAAAGAGGTGGGAAGACTTGTCTGGAAATATAGTTGGAACGCAGGCCGACGAACGAGTCTGTGCCGTGATACTGGGATTCGTGCCAGATGGAACGTCGGGGTCCGGAGAATGCATGAAATCATGCCCCTTGATAGTGCGGGACGGACATGGCGGGCCGAGTTTCCGAACGCCATAGGTGTGGAGCGGGTGGCAGGGGAGCAGCGGCCCGGACCGATCTAGTGGGACATGACGTTGATATAAAGATGGGATCCGTTTTAGGGGGATTAACAATTGCCTGTGATTGGTCGAGTTATTAGGGCCGGACGGGACTGTTATGGCGGGGGATGGTCTGAGGGGGGGGGGGGGGGGGGGGGGGGGGGGGGGGGGGGGCGGGGTATTTCTGTGATGCGTCTGAGTGATTTGCTGTGGGGGAGGATTATACAGTCGTCCTTTTTTGATATCTCTTCGGAGTGGGGAGCGTGTCTTATTTGTCTATATGGATTTTCGGTTATATTCGTCGGATGCTTTCTTGGTACTTGTGTTCTCGGTGATTAATGGTAGGCAATGATGGTTGTGTATCTTGCACGACCGACCATCTTCCTGACCGCGACAGAGACTCTGTGGGGGGGGGGATTTTTTGTCTCATTTGTTGGCCTGTTGAAGGCTATTTGCCGATTTGTCTGTTTATTTGAAACGGATGTGTGCCGAATTGTATGGTCTCGCTTTACTCATTTATAATTGAGAATCACCTAGGTTTTCGATTCAAACTGATATCTGTGCCATAAATGATTATCTGGAATGCGCGGGTCTACCGGATTTAGGCTGCTGATCTGTTGAAACCACGGGGGGATCAATTTTCGATCTGGCTGATATATCTATCGCACCTCCCACGTGATCAATGATGTTACTACAAATGCTGCGGCGATATGCGGTTTCGTTCAGTTGATAGAGTGGTTCGCGGAGGTATAACTAGCTAACTCACTGCAGAGCTGATAGATCGCCGGAGATCGTTCTAGTTGGTGTGCGACAGCGCGGAGGCCGATTGAAGCGGTCACTTGTTTGCTGTATTGCGAGGGAGAGCGAGTGTGATGCTTCTGCATTTCAATAAATAAACAATGCTTCCTATTTCTGGGTGGAGTGCTCGAACGCGAGGGGGGGCAGGCATGTTCGTGTTAGCGAGTCGTGAGACGTGCAGAGTCTGATATAGCACCTGAGTGTCCTGTTGGTTTTGCTATCATGCCCAAGCACCAGTTACGTGAACGATCGCGAACTGGATACAATCGCCAAGTTGTCTCCCAACCAAGGGCTATCATAATCATACCTTACCACTCACATAGAACTACCCCTACCAACAAGTCAAAGTTCATAACGGAATGAACTGTGCGTCAGCGAACTGTTGGCCAGAAGAAGGCCATTTATGATGATCAGCCAAAAGAGATTAGTGCCTGTGAAAACGGGAAGGCCCGAAATAAATGTTCGCTATGCATGGGGGGCGAAGCAGAGGGAAGGGGAGTGGTGTGGTACCATGATCGATCTTCCGGAGTACCAGTTCCGTATCTTAAGAAGCGAAGACAACACAGACGGAGAGAGATATGGGCGCGGCCTGGTGGGGGAGGCGTATAGTACGGGAGGTTCGCAGGAAGAGGGTAGATCCGCTGAAGAAATGCGAGTATTCAAATGTTAAAATGCGATAGTGGAAGTTTGAAAGTGGAGAAAACCTAGAGTACAACTCCAGATCTGCAGTATGGTTTGAATGGAATACTAGGCTTGACTTTCAGAACTCGAAGGCTATTCTGCTAAGAAAATAGTGGAAGCGTGGCGTAGAGTGCTGAAGAGGGGCGTAAGCGGTCGGGCAGGGTTGCGTGGCGAGTGGCTCGGAGGGCTGAGTACAGTGACGGGTCCATGCGGCCCTGAACATAAGAGCCAGTCGGTTCCGGAAACGCCACGGTGGAGAGTCCAGCCTAGCCCGAACATGTGTGTGTGAATTGATGCGGAGTACGTTTGGCAGCGTTCATGCAAAGTGATGAGACACGCACATAAAACACAAGCTCATCGTACACATCGTGTAACGGGCCGCAGCGGCGGCGGAAGAAGGCAGGGCTGAAGCGAGCTGTAAGAGAGGAGACGAAGCGAAATAGACCACGAACCAAGAGACCGGCAGAAAGTTTCAATATACAGAGCAAGACCAGCGCATGAAAGGGAGGCGAACGCACCCGCAATGCACACCGATCCTACAATGCTACATGAGGCGCGTAGTGCCTTTCTTGAAGCTTGTTATGACCGGATGAAAGAAGGAGTTGCTGTGGGATGCCGAGACGACAGTTGTGTGTTAGGGAGAACCTTGAACGGGTGCCCTGAGGTAGAGGGTGGCGGAGAAGTTATGGTTTTTGTCAATGGGATGTAGTGGTGGAGGGTACCCAATGAGCTGAGGCTGTGTTCTTCGAAGATGTTTGGGATGCAGTTTTCAAGACATCGGCAGCGGAAGTGATGGAGGTCTGGAAGAGGGAAGAGGGAAAGGTGATTGTTAGAATGTTGATGAGCCTTACGTCAGCAGAAGCTTTCGAGTGGTGTGGCGATGGAGGATGATGGTAGTGACCGAGTTATGGATGTGGCTGTCGGAGTGGCATCAATGTGATATGGAGAGGGGGAGAAGGCGTTACCTGAGCCATGTGGAAGCGGGACTGGGGCGAGTTGGTGATGCGGGCTGAGTACTGTGCTGCGTCGGATGAGCGTAGGAGAGGCAAGCTGTTCCTGGAGATTAAGGATCGTTGCGTCTGCGACGTGCCTACGTTATCGGACGGGCGGTAGAGGGGGGGTGGAGAAAAGGGGGTTCGTGTTGTTTGAGGTCTGCCGGCGCTTGTTCGGCGGTAGGGAAGTGGGATCCTCTGATTGAGGTGTTGGGGGTGAGAAACGGCGTTGGGTCATTCCTGTGCTGCAATCGCTTCTGGATGCTGGCGAGAAGGCGAGGACTGTGTTATGGAATGAGCAGCGGGGAAACCAAACCAGTGTGCATGTGCTGGGTGAGAGGGTATGAAAGTAGTAAGGAAGTGCTTGCAGAGGGTAGGTCGTGGGATGGGGGCGCGGCGCAGAATCTTGGAGCACCCTGCAGGAGAGAGATAAAGGTGTGGTTAACGCCACCAACGTCCACCGTGCACGATCGTTAGTACCTGTGCCTGCAGTTCAGTGTGGGAGGATTTCAACTTTTGCTGAAACACAACTTCAAAATTTTCGCGGGACGGCTGCATTACGCGGCCGGCAGATGATTTGACGTACAGTGTGGGCTGGCGATGTGAGTTCTTCTTCTGTGAGCTTCAGTGGCGTTGCCTCTCAGATCTGTGCCTGGGATTGTGAAACGTTGGCGAAACAGTTAAGTCGTGGCGTGAAAGTTTGATTGACGGCGAATTATGCGCGACTGACCAGTTTTTTGCGCGGCGGCGGCTTGTGTGCGAGAATGGAGCGCGACAGATTCATGAAGCTGCAGCGTGGCGGAATCTTTGGATTTGGAACCGGAGTAGTGTCAGGATTTATGTTGGGATGCGTACTGAATGGGTCAATGTAAGTGAGACTGATGCCTGTTTTGCATGGTGTTGTGCGAAGTCTAACTGCGAACGTTACGTGATTTTGCGAGACGCACGGAGAGGATTTGGAAGCAGGTTAGTCACCGCCCGTGGAATGTCTTGGGCGGGGGCCTATGGGGAATGTTGAAGAAGCTTGTGTTCGACTTTTGATGTGTATTGGCTAACTGGATTAATTGTGTATGCGTATGCGTAGGGCTGTTTGGACAGTTTGATGGCGTGTTGTTCGGGGATTATTGGTTGAGGCTGTAGGGGACACATGGTAAGTAGATGGAGTGTTGCAAATTTGAGAATGTTCGAAAGAGCGAAGATGGTAGCAACGGATATGTGACTGCGCGGCGGGGTCTGTTTGGCGAGAGGAGCGCGATAGGTTCATGGAGTTATAGCGTGCGGGATCTTGGATTGAAGTGGATGGAAGAAAGGGGCGGGGCCGGTGGTTTACTTCGTTTGCCTATGTGTAACGGTTTTTGAGTAAGTGATAAGGGAGAAATGGTTACCGATGGGGCTGGGTGGTGTTGGTGTCTAGAGGAATGTCATGCTTAATAACCTTGGAAACTCTGACGAACAAGAGTTTGGGGTGCATGGAAAAGGAATGAGTACCTCAACGGAGGCCTTCCAGGTAATCATTGCTTTGCCATTACTCCAAATTCTTGTTCGTCAGAGTTGCGGTTGTGGATGGCAAGGGCACGCGTCGGGTAGTACGAGATGTTTTTTGTTCGAGTTGCTGATAAGGAATGCAACTGGTTACTGTTTTATTGTAGTATGCAGGATATTTAGGGTGCCACAGTTGGATTCATGTGTTTCGAGGCTACTTATGTGAATAGAGGTAGGTGCGACACGATTGACCTGCTCGGTAGAAGATACCTAAGGGTGCATTCGGGAGAAAGTTGACTCGCAAAGATTGGAAAGTACAACAAATTGTGCTCAACGAAGGAGTATTTGATGAGCTTGTGGTGGTGCGCATGTGGCAGTGCGGTTGGATGGGCAGATGAGCGGTGGCGGTGCGAAATTGTGGCAGTGGAGATGGTTGGCGAGAGGTTGGGAACGGAAGATGGCGGAAGAATGGTTGAGGTTAAGTGATTCATGTGATGGACGAAGAGACTAGAAGGCAACAGAAAACGAACCAAGGGGATGTCTACATGTGAGGGCAACGAGAGCATGTTCAGAGTATCTATTCGTGTGATTTCGTGCGTAACTTGTCTTTCCAAATAATACAGGGCTTCTGTTGGTTGATGGTCAGAATAGATGTTTTCGGTGTGGGAAGTAGGGTGGAGATGTGACGATGACCGGTTTGGACCTGTTGCATGTGGTTGCTATACCTTGGCATGAACTGGCAATACTTGCATGCAATAACATTCATTTCTGTTAGGATGGGAACTTCACCGTGCTTTCGGACCGATGGCTCTTTTGGACCATGGACGGTAGTGACTAGTGAACTAGCAAGAAATGGAAGTTAGTTCTAAGGATGTCTAGCAACGTTCATATTCTGTAGGAAATAGCTGTAGTGTGAAAGTCAAGCCTAGTATTCCATTCAAACCCATGACTGCAGAATTGGAGTTACTCTTAGTTGTTTCTTCCACTTCAAACTGCCACTTAATCGCAATTTGAACATATGAAATGACCTAGCAACACTTTGTTTTTCTGCGATTTGGCTGTATTGACTAGCATCCGGAAACACAGAACGTGATGCCTCTTCGTGCTGGTGTTGTCTTCGCCTCTTAAGATACGCGAACTGGTACGTCGCTGCGAGATGCCGATCTATGGTACAACATTTCTTGTGCCCCCCCCATCATAGCGAACATTTACTTCGGGCCTACCCGTTTCACAGCAATAATCTCTTTTGGCTGAATCATCATAATGGCCTTCGTTCCTGAACAGTTCCGCTGACCACCATGGTTCATATCCGTTATGAACTTTGACCTTGGTTGGCTAGGGTAAGTTTTCTTATGTGAGTGTAGAGGTATGATTATGATGAGCCCTTGGGTTGGGAGACAACTTTGCGAGTTTGTACCATGTCGCCGCCAATCGTGTTGCCCACGTAACCTGGTGCTGGGCATGGATGAGCAAAACCACACAGTACACCACGGTGCTATAATCAGACTCTTGCACGCTCTTAGCCTGTAAAGAAAAAATGGTGCCCTGGTGAGTGAGATATCCACCAGAAAAGGAAGCATTCGTTTTAAGATTGATTGGAGAGCAGAAATCAAGTTGTTGCCATCAGCAATACGTAGAGTGTAGAGTTGAAAGTTAGGTTAAGAAATCTTTTCAATAAGCATAAAAGAATGAACACAAAGTCATCGGTTAGGCTTTCAATTATCGAAAAATAGATAGTTTGCTGTTATTATCAGAACCCAAGTTGCTCTACCAGAGCGAGATGGAACGAGTATGCCTCACCGCTAACAAAATCTCGTTCCCGCAGAATCCATTGCTTCGGTCTCTCTTATTGTGTGAAGCCAAGGTGTTCGGCTGCTGACACTCGCTACATCAATTTTCAAGCTCTCGTTGCCCATCATTGTTGATTCTTGCTACCTTCGGATTATACATGCAAAGGTTCTGTCATGTTGTCCAAAGTAAGTTATATTACATCTCAAAGGGCGACGCCAACTAAAGACTGAACAAACACTTAACGTTAACCCTGGCCAGAATCATACAATCGTTGAAGAACAGCTCTTGAATGCGTCCAACACACTGCCTGCCGATCCACCACCGCTCATACCGTGCGTAACTCCACCATGCCATATGTCGCGGTCTCACTACGCAACTTTGTTCTCAGAATGGCGGCGTCGTTATCGCTTTGGCATTGCCGTTGTGTGAGCAGCACTATCATTGAGTGGTTGAAAGTGAATACTCTGAAAGAGATCGGAAAGCTTTTGGCAGGAAAACGTCTGCCGCCGCTCCATACATCTGCGGCGCTCATTGCGTTGCCGAGCTGTTTGTGAACTTCGCGGTTTGCCTCCGCGGTACGAAACAAGTTGCATCGTTCTCGGTGCTCGCAGCGAAGGAAAAGACAGTGGTGGCGTAAGTGACTGGACGCGCTGTCGTATGCAGGCTGGAGCAACATATCGCAATGGTGTCAATCAGTTGGCGCTTTGGTTGCCAACCTGTGGCAGGTTTCATCTAACATCACTATGAGGTGTTTAAGCTGACGCTTGTTTGTCCAAATGCAGCATGCTTCCCCTTTTTGTACACTCTACGCTGCGCGTCGCTTGCTTGTTGCCGCAGTCAGCCGAGCACTGTAGTGGGTCTGTGGGAGAGTTGTACGAAAGCGCCGTTCTCGAATGCAGATATGTGATTCAATACCACTTTTTCAGTACGGCTGTGTTTTCTATGTTATGAGGACTTGCTTGTGGAAGTGAGAAGTTGACAAGCACACAGGTTGCGTTGCCTGGACGCTTCAATGTTACCCAATTGTTGGAAGTTCTACTTCTCGCCGGGATAGAATCTTCGTCTTCTTCGCGATGATGCTGCTGTGCCGAATACTGCGGAAGAGGACGTTGAGTTCCGTGGTCGAAGACTCGATGCGGGAAATGGCGACAGATATCAGACTATCTCGGTGCACGCGTGGTGCGATAAGGCGCCGAAGGTGTAGAGCGTTGCGTGGAGTAACACGCAAGGTTTCCATGCAGAAGAGAGCATTCTTTTCTGAGAGAGTGCTGGCGAGTTTTTCCACGATGTAGCCTGTTGGTGCATTCATTATGAAGCTTGCGCGTCGTTTCGGGTGTCCACGGCCTCGAGAGAAAGGCCATAATGTTCGATCTCCGTTTCGGGAGTAAGATACACTGAAACGCGTGCTTTTCTGCAAAATAGCGGACAGGACGCATATTGAGAAATCCCACCCCACGTGATAAGCATGTCTCCGTTACAAATTGCTTGTCTGTTCCCAACGGAAAAAAAAGATTCGGTAGGCCTCAAAAATGGATTCATATCGATAAAGTAGGAAGGCAAGAGAACCCTGAAATGAAGGAAGAAGGAGTGTTGGGCAAAGGATAGTGAAACTGTTGCGAAAAACTGTGTCTTCGAACTGGAATGAATGTGTCGTTCATAACCTATTGACAGTAATGTGTTGAGGAGAGAAATGACTGCGTCTTGGGATTCACTGACTAACGCGATTCGGTCACCCAAAGCTGTGTCTCCAACGTTGTCCTTAACCCACATTTTCCTTCCCAATCCTTCTTTCTCAAAGCCGTGTCCCCGTTCGCTTTGGAGATCAGGGCACTAGCGCTTCGAGTTGGCCGAACACGAAATCCATCAGAAATGTTGTGAAATCTGTGCAGAGAATACCTTCCAGCCTTTTCGTTAGTGAGGGTCATTGAACCACTGATTTGCTTCTCTTTGCTTCCGAAGAGAGGAAATTTCGGTCATTGTCCGAGTTGATAGAGCGGGACAAAAGAGAGATATTGACAGCCTAAGGGATATGTCGGACCCGTATTCGCGTTCGTCCGACTTGTTCTAAGGCTTGAAAAGATTTGACGCGGTTGAATTTGACACAGAGATTTTCAGCTTTACTAACAGATATCTTTTCGCTATTTAGATCACGAGTTCTGAAATCTGCGATCGCTGGTGGGCGCTTCAAACGGCTTGTGAAGTGCGAGCGGAAGTGTATAAAATTTCTCTTGTTCCTAATCTTTTTGGCTCCATTTCAGAAACAGAGCTGGCTTGCGAGAGACGAATTTGTAACTTGTGCTTCTTCGTTTGCTCATTGCGTTTGGCCTTCACTGGACCTGTCCTGCCCGGGAGTATCTTGCTGGTGTCTCGCAACAAGGCGCTTTTTTCTTTCACCTTTGCTTTGCGGGACGTAAAAGTGCTCATATGTGGAGCAACCGGACGTCCTCTAATTTGAGGAGCTCGCCTTACTTCGTAACAGAGGGATGATTCCGTTGTCGAATAAGGCGCACGGCTCATATCACGCTCTAAGTATTTCCATTACGAAAGCAACGAATTATACGCATGACCCACCATGCCGTTCTGCTGTTGTCGGATGATGCCGCCTTCTTGCGAGAGGTAACCAATCGCTGTGTTGCTGTCCGCTTCTTTGTGCGACAAAGTTCAAGAACTGTTTCAATAAATTCGGCAGGGCCTCCGAAGCAGCTCGTGTTGCTGGAAAACGAATCGTGAGCATTGTGGACCATATTCGTCTGTGACAACGGCAAGCAAGAACGAATGGAGCCTGATAGATGAAGGAACAAAGAATCTTCTCTGCTTCCTCAAACGGTCCAAGACGTCTTCTGGAAACCAACGAGGAATGTCATCAAAGACTTCATTGTCGTTATGCGTTGGTACACGTGCATGTGCTTCAACGGGAAACAAAAGAAGGCTTATCCAGCACGAAGAGCGACTGGTTTCACCAACCGAATGCTTACGTTACGCGCTCAAACGTTTTCGATGTCCGGCAAGCGGAAACGCGAACAAGCCATGAAATTGTTGTCTGACCAAACGTCTGCTTGGCCGGCAGTTGCCTAATTCTCCCTGCTGAAAGAGTTTATGCTTCTCCACAGTATAGTTGTTCGGGCTCTTCTTTTGAGCCAAATCTTCCTCTTCGCTGCAAGTGTTTTCGAGAGGCGACGATGCTCATGGCTCTTTTGCGGAACTACTGGTTTCTGCCAGAAGGCGGTGGTGTTGTGTGTCCATTTTGTTTTGGGGCATGACACTTTCGGGGTTGGGATTTCTTCGGCCTCCATTGGCTGGATACGGCATGGGATTTTCCAGTTTCTCAAGAGCCCTTCTTTCTGTTGCAAGTGGTCCTCGATGGTTAGGGTGCTGTCGATATGATCCAAATAGAGTACGCTCCATCATGCATTGACTATGATATTTCACTTCACGCCGCGAGAAGCAAGAAGAAGCGAAACGTCGCGTTTGGCACGGTGCGCTCTACGAGAAGGCGCCCAAATCGGTGCAGCATCCAACAACAACGAAAGGGACCAGACGCGGAGCAGTGAACAGCGAAGCCCGGCGATAGGGGTGAGGCGCACGGGAATTTGGAGAGTGCATGCCAGTGTAGGAACTTTGGCTGTGTGCTTGTTTTTTGCACCTTGGAAGTGGGAACGGCGCCAGCTGCTGATGGCATACTTCTGATTGGCATACGGGACTCGCCCGGTGCCGCCGGTTGAGGCGGGCGCGCGAGAAGCCGAGCAGCGCGGTCCCCGCTTCAGTCCGCTTCAGCGGTATTCTTTCAAGGCTACGATCTGCCCCCGCGCCACAACACCACACTCACCGACTCTCTCGCACCCCACTGAAGGGCGCCCCACCATCGCGTTTGCCGCAAGCGCAGGCACTCAAAACCGAGAGTTTCGCCGACGCCAGACCTCGCGACGCCAGGCGATACTGTGCAATTGCGCGCTGGACTTCATTCCTGTTACGTATCGGACGTCACTAAAATTGGTATAGCTGCCCCGCTTGCAAGCTGGCTTGTGCTATTCTTGCTGGTTCTGGCTGCTTCCCTTTGTGTCCCTCTTGCGTGTGTTGTCAGGTATTGCCGTTGGTTCCTCGAAAGGAGTAACGCAGGCCCATGGTGGAATCCGCCGCCTTGCCCATACATATGCCCTCTCGCTATCGAATCCTGCTGCGCCTTCATAGCCAATGCGCCTGCTGCACGTCGTGTGAATACGGACGAATTCACGCAAGCAGAAAAGGATGTATGCCAAGCGTGCTGACGAAGGCCATCTTGCGATTCTAAAAAGCGCGCCGTTCAAAGACGAAACGAGGAGGAGTTCGTTGTGAACGGTGTCTGATGCAACAGCGGCCGGTCTCAAAAAGTCGGCCGACACGCGACGCGTAGTGACGCTCGGCAAGTTTGTGCAACCCTTGGTTGGCGGCACATAATGGTCGCAATCTGTGCA
Source organism: Gracilaria domingensis (assembly GCA_022539475.1). Classification (NCBI taxonomy): domain Eukaryota; phylum Rhodophyta; class Florideophyceae; order Gracilariales; family Gracilariaceae; genus Gracilaria; species Gracilaria domingensis. The sequence goes on from VCMS01000325.1 coordinate 20,703, forward strand.
AAGAATTGCCGCCGATGCTATTCGCGATGATTGCCACATTCGGGAGGGAGTTGTTGGTTCGCTTGGGTCACCTTGCTTGCGGGAAAGAACACACTACGGTTGATATGCGTCGTAATGCTGCCTATGCTGATTGCTGAGCTTGCGGGTACTGGACAGCCTGAGAAGATGAACTTTGTGGCCGTAGGCTGCTGTGCCTTTTGGCTCATCTGGTGCTCAAATCAGGCCAACATCGCGACCTTCTACACTTGCAAGCGCTTGTTAAGGGATTGCCTGAATTGCTGGGGCGGCAAACAAACTACAGTCTGAGCAAGCAGCCAAGTATGGGCTTGAGTGGAGCATTACCGCCATAGCATGTATCTTAATCTGGTCCTTGCGAGCTCGTCTGTGCTCTTGCAGATGCTAGTTTTGGGCTGGGAGGGTTAGTCCAGAAATTGGCAAGGTCGTCCAGTAAATTTTTGAAAAAGCCTCTCTAAATTTGCATAATATTGATTTCACAAATGAATCTCTGCAGGCCAATGGCTGGGTGGCCAGAATCGCTGGTTGACAAGTAAATACTGGTCGGAGATTCCCTAGATCCCACTCGATGCTTGGAGTCTTTAGTCGCGGGGTACCCGAGAGCGGTGCATTTCGCGAAGTGCTAGGTTCAGTGTCCATTAAGGTGCACATGTGACACTGATAGCGCTGCTCGAAATACCCGTCTAGCCGCATGAATACTAGTGCTAAAAATACCCATTATGAAACTATACCGGTTTTATGGCGTACTATTGCTTCCATCGACGGGCTTCGCACCCACTACTCCCGGCTCTATTACCATGTTACCATTTCCCATGATGGAGGGGTGTGAGTCCGCAATCTGCGGCAGATGCCGCGGAGGGACTGCACCTCCACCATAGTGGCGTACCCGGTGTAAACAAATGACGCACTCCGAGAGGATAGGGCGCGAGTGGCATGCATCCTTCTCCGTGTCCTCATGTAGGGGAACAGCCCAGAGGCATGGTTCCCACTTGAGGATGATCGCGCGATGGCATATGGGTGTGAGCTGACTGCTCCGCATTCAAAAGTCATTACCTTGTATACGCAAGCAGAAATTATCCAGTAGAGTTTAGTCAATGATCCCATGAACAGTTGGAAATGCGATTGGAACGGTACCATGTATTATTAATACGAAAAACAGAGAGAACGTTCGCGCTAGAAAAGTGCGATGAATGATCAAACTCGCAAACGGAGTAAGAAGCAAGGTAAGTGAATCGGGTTAGATTACCAGCTCACCATCGCGAAATGGTGTCGAGCCGAGACTCACAAGCCAAGGACACAGACATCCCAGCAGCAACACATACCGCCAAGATGCGGAGTAAACGACAGACAGCAGCCTTATGTCCCAACCAAGTACCCAGAATCGCCTATCCCGAACAGACCAGAGATCGATCTTGAGAGACGAAATGAAATTTGCGTCGCTTTACCTGTATACGCAAGCAGAAAGTATCCGAAGTTAAGTCAGGCTCCGTTGGATACATTTGAAATGCAGATGGAACGTACATTGATAGAGCAAAAGGAAACGTTGCGCTAAGAAAAGTCGAGGGACCTAGTTTAGCTACGCAAAGTAACCAAAGCCGTTACCTGCCATTACATGTCGCAGAGCGCGAAGAGATGTGAGTGAGATTGGTTAGTTTAGAAACAAAGATACGGTTAGAAAGGATATGAAGCACGTCACGAAAAGACTGCACGGAAAGACTGCACGGAGATACATCGTTTAGATACGGATCTGTTCGCTTTATGGGAGGCGTCCGACGAGGGCGAGAAAGAGAATAGTACCGCTTCATTACCGCGAATTGAATTCCATTAGCAGAGCATGAAGCGTACTTCATTCTCTTTCCGCACGTACTTCGTTGCGACGCTTGCCGAGGGCGGGAAAAAGTACGACGGAGCGGAGTAGAAACGCAGAGGATGGCACGGACTCACGACGCAGTTAAACAAAAGGTCGGACGTCAGACGGGCGGGAGGCGGCGGCGGCAGGGAAGAGATATTTTATTCCTGTGCGAAATTGGACAAGTTGTCACAGCCTACCCGAACGTTGCGAAACCACAGGTATAACGGTGGTAATGATAATACGAGAAGTACACCCTTGTGTGAGGGTCGACGTGTACCTACGTTCCTTTTTGAACGAAAAGCAACCGTGATTTTTTAAACTCAAATATATTTCTCGGTTCTCAGCATGGCGTCGATCTTGACTGTTCGCTCGACCTCCTTCTCCCTTCTTACACCTTCCCTTGCAGTCTTTTGTTCGTCCGTTTCTCGTTCATTTCTTCTTCCATGGTCTACTACTGTACACATAAGAAGCAGTAGGGCCCCTCTTCTTACTCGCCGCTAGGAGTCTTATCTCTCAACAGCATGTTCAACCATTGCCCGTTTCGTAACTGAAAGCGCGGCCTGAAGACGACAATCCTCCACTGGAGAAAGCAAGCGTCTAAGCTTCCGCGCCCCTAGTGCCTGCCCGCATCTTCCGAAACGGTCATCCTCGTCGCCTTCCCGACGCCTCCGGTGTCCGAGACATCTGTCGACGCCCATCCGGTGCGCCCCTCCCATTCACGGACACTTCAGCATCATGTGATTCTCCTTCCCCGGTCCCGCGTCATATAGAGCGTAGAGAAACGGAAGCAGTTCCCGCCCCAGTGCCTCTCCTAGGACGAACCTCGGTGATTTGCATATGGAATTATCTTCACGGTTTGTCTTGGCCTTTACATAGTTTCCAACCTTTGGCTCGCTGAAGGCTGACGCAGGCTAATTGGGTCGTACTCGGGACCCGCGATCCTCGCAAAAGCGATTCAACGAGACATAACAAGCTTCACAAGCGCTGTACAGAACTGAAGAAGCGCCATTTGTCGAACATCACGCCTCAAAGGACGGTCGTCAATTTCGCCAGAACGTCTCGCCAGAAGATGTAAGTTCCAGCAGCCACCCTCTACACGACAGACCCCGTTCCAGACAGCTTGTGAAAACAGCTCCAGCTTGGCTAAACAACGAAAAAACATCTTCCACCCCCTATTACCTCAGACCCACTCCACGAACAATATTCTCACCCCATGTCCGGCTCCTCTCGCAAGAGACGCACCTCAAAACTTAAGAAAGATGGTCAGTGGCTTGTTATGCGATAGTAGAAGAGTTTGGTACTCCCAAAATAAAGTTTACAGTGAATCTTTCGTAGGTCTTCTGCAGCGTAGTACACCGATAAAGTCTTCAAAGCAACCTAAAGCAAACATCGGTTACCGCCGCCCATATCTCTCTCACCTGATATATTTCTCACAACTTCTCCGACGACAGGCTTCCGCCTACGTAATCATCTGTGTAGACTATGACTTCACAAGTTAGCGCGGCATACTTCACCTACGACACTAGGCGAACCGGTATTCCAGAGCATCTACGACAAGCAGACAGCATCCGCCAATGTTCAAGTCATCTAGACAAAGTCATCTACCGCGAGTTCCAGATTCAAATCCTTCAATGAACTCTCTTACGATTCAAAGCTCCTGGAGCCCATTCTAAATCTCACGCATGACAGAGCAGGCATATCACCCTCAACGTTTTCAACCTGGTTCATCGGCGAAGACAAAGCTAATGATCGAGCTGTGCCCTCCTCCTTGACGTACCTCTTCAAGCTGCATATACTTGCCGGTCCGGAATCAGTAGTATCATCCTAGAATGGCATCTAAAGGATCATTCTGTCACACGTTCTCTTTACCATCGCGGAAACCAAAACGGCGTGTAACGAGCCGCTGTCATAGTATGCAAAGACCGCTCCGTCCTCACTTACTTTAAGCACTGCACCGCATCGTAACCACACCTCATTCACACCACCGCGCGATTCACCTTCTCTCCAACTCCTCGAGAATCCTTCATCCTGCAGCTCGCCAACTCATCACAAGATATCCACCTCGTCACACCCGACGATACGTATAAGTCAGCTCACTACCGTCGCAAGCAGACACCACTCCATCGAACCCCGCACCATCTGCTAGTCTGTCCACTCAACATCCAACACAAAACGTACGAGGCGGCGAAGACATGAACGGACTCTCACAGATCTTATAACACGCTCCTCACGCGTCTATATTACGCATGACCACGCGACCGTGACGAGCAGAAATCATCACACGACGCCCGATAGCCGTCATATACTCCGACTGGTCTATATACTCGACACTCCTATGCGTTCAATTCCGATATCTCTCATTCCGTCGTTTCCTTCGAAAACTCTCCGTAAGCCTTGGAATGATCCCGACAGCATTGTCTCACGATACAGTCTGTTCTCATTCAACCATTACACAACTTGATCTCGGGCATCTCAAGCTGATAAAACCCGCCACAATCGAAGACTGCAGTCAGACACCTGTGCACCACATAGAAACATCTGCATCGCGACCTCATCTCTCAACACCGAATAACGCACCGCCAACTCCTCAACATTGCAACCGCAATTCTAGCTGCCATAAGAACGCGGATCTCTCCTGCCAAGGTTTACATATCGATTTCTCCACGCAGCAGAAAAGGCAAATCGTTGAATTGGTATCTCTCGACTGAAAGACCGGTCTCACGTGGAATGCTGGAGGCCAAAACGTACAAAAGCACTTGGACATGTCTTTGCCCTTTCCATAGGAGCATTCTTGACATATGCTGTGGAGACACAGCGACGTTGCCCAAGTCAACAATCGTTGCTCTCAGTACTCGAACTTCGCTTTCGACGCTTATTTCAGAATCAATCGTGACCCGTATTGGACTGAAAGCTCTCTCCTGCTGTCTAGTCGAGATTGAAATGCCTCTAAGCGCTTCTAACCGCAAACATAAGACTCTGGCGGATTTTCATCCCCTCCAGAGCTGGATGGAACTACATCGACTCCAGTCTCATCTTCTCAATCATTCGTCATTGGACGATTATTCGCCGTCTTTGGAAGTATCCAGTACTACGACGAGGCATATACGAACATCACAGCCTGTTATTAAAGACAACTACAAAAAGACGTCCACCAAGAAACAGAGCCAACGGCTGTGGAGGAAGACTATTCGCTCCATTGGAGCACGGACATGGCACTCACGTAGCACCTGTCAATGCAACTCGCACTAACAAGCACAATTAATCCTTACCAGCGTAATCCAGGCTCGACGGTTTCCAGAACTTCCAGCACAGCTTCCTCGTTTGCATGAGAGGGCGTTCTTTCACTTTACGAGTTCTCTTTCAACATTGTGTTTCAAGTATGTCCAGTCAAAAACATGGACTGCTGTTAGAGAGATGTTCTCAAAGTAGGAACCAAGGTCGGCTCTTGACTTCAAATGGGTGAACAGAGCTCCCTTCACTAACACTCCTTTCCCATCCAGTCTCGTGAAAGATAAACCCACATAGAATGAGCACGCTTACATACTTCCCAGGCAAAAACAAGGATAACTCTAGGTGAATCGGCCTCGTAAAGCAGTTTCGTTCCGAACTCATTGAACACTTCTTAGTCTTCCAAGGCACTTAAGCTGGGACACCCAAATATCCATCATCCAACGTGTTTCGCTTTCTCAGCATTTGGTCCCAGTTAGAAAGCCAAAGTTTTCCACCGTATTCGTAAGCGGAGAAGACTCAGAGACTTGGGTTGCCCAGGTTTAGTCGTCTGATCGAATATGGCTTCTCTGATTCTCGCGACTTACCGCACCAGAGGTGCATTCGTCCGGTATTTCGAGTTTACCCCCCGCAAACAAACATCGGACCACATATTGAAATTGCATATCTTTACGGTGCAGCTACAAACGATGAAAAGAACCACACATACTTCCGTTCCACTCGTCAATTCCAAAGCGCGGAAGGCACTTATCGTAGAGTTAATCCTTGGTACGGATGGTGCGGGCTTCTGCACTACAAACGGGAACTAGTCCATGTTGTTCGATCAAACCTACTCTGCTCCCACCTTTTGTCTCCACTCAATGGTTTCCAACACTGATTCTACATCAAATTCGGATCTCTATCATATTCAGACATGAAGACCAAACTGAGCACCGTTAATTCTTACCTACAGCCTTAAACATTTATGGGCTCCTATCCCGCTTACATGTTTCTAGCCTTCTGGGGTTGCCTTCTTCGTATCTTGTGTACTTCCGAAAATCGGTTCATAGTCACATTCCTTGAATCCACTATCCCCTTCTCGGCATTCACCAACGGAAACAATCGCTAACTAGACCGCCAATCTAGGCTCACACTGTCAATAAACGTGTCTCCGCTCGGGAATGCGACATGAAAACCCTGCCGCATGACGGCATATTCTGTATCGGTTTCCATTAGGCAACTCCAAACTTCTGAAATCGAGCAGGCAAACTCACCGGAGTACTACAGAACCAGAACTTATTCCGAATCCGTATCTCCCGACGAACTCACTTCCCAGTTCTTCAATCTGATCAGGCCCGTACAGCATACAGAGGCACTCCTCGGTTCGTTGCAACGGTTTCAGAGTCTGTCAAAACATTCGGCTTAACGCCAGTATATTCGGAGGTTGTGTTAGTCGCAAGTTGCATCACTCAGGTCTCCACCGATCCACGTAGTCGTGCTCTGTGGCACACTTCCTTCTGTTTGAATCGTAGACTTGGGCTCTGGGCGGGTGCATAAACACCAGACTTCCGCTCGTTCTAAGCGCCGCCATGTACTTAAACGTCGCACTATTCATGTAAATGCATAGGTTTACCATATCGCTGAACGTTCTTTATCCAAGATGACCCGCCGCAAAACAATCCATGCCCTATACGACTGCACTGATAAGATCGCAGAATCCCAGTCGTATCACAGTTGTCTTTGCGAGAACGACGTAAAAGTGAGTGTATGTTAACAGATGCAGTGCATGTTTCACCTTTTCGTTTCTTTTTCGATTGTTCTTTCTCCATCATTCGAATGGTGTCGTGTCCTCTCCCATTTATGGCCGAGTATGAAATTAATAACGACCTCAGCAATGTTCACATCTGTTGTGGATGACACTGTTCGTCTTCAGAACCTGCTTTTCTCGCTGGTCATGAAATAACCAACCAGGTCATGTTGCACTCGGAGGTATATACCCATATCCATACGAAGAAGGAAAAATCGCGCAGGTCTCTCAGTCCTTCATCCCCGTCCTTCTGTAACAAGAAACTGTTACAAGATATCGTTGTTCCACAGGTTTGTTTCACAACCACTTCTTTCGCAGCTGTTGTGCTCAGTGTCAATTCTGGAGTTCTTGGAGTTAGTGGCTCCCTCAAACATCTGCCTTGCTCGGAATCTTATAGTTCTCGGCGCAGAACTCTATTAACCCTTAAAACCCTCAGTCCCGTGGCCGACAGCGCCTCCATCGCTGTTGCCAGAGCATCGCGAAGAACCAGAAAAGTTCTGACATATCACTGGAACGCCGAGGCGGAGTTCACTCATGATCGATAGAATGTATCTCCTCTCCAAACATCGTGGAATCATCCTTCAGGCGCAACAACGGAGCGAGGCCTTTAAATTGGCGACTTACGCTGGGCAACCCCCTTTCGGCAGCTTTCTCCCAGCGCACTGCCAGTCTCGTCCGTGTCGGTCCCTCGTGCGATAGCATGTCGCGTTTGGAGCGATAGCGTCGCGTGTCGAGCCCGTCGCGCATTCGGAGCTATGTAAACGTCCACGGTACTTGTGCTAAAAGTCCGGATCAAGTGGTGCTGAAGCGCTAGTTTTCTCTAGTTTGATATATGTGCACGGCGTGTGCAGCGAAATCACTGCCGGAAGTGCCAGCGGAGGAGTGTTTTGGAGTCCGAGGTGTCTAAAAAATGTCCAGGCGTGATGTG